>WURT03124305.1:0-11676 GCA_009936505.3 Holothuria glaberrima | reverse complement strand
AAAGAATGTCAAAAATGTGCAGTAATTTACCTTTACATTTGTCCAAAATAATGCACCAAATTGCATCTAAGGACCCTCAAATATTGAAATTTTCCGAAGGAGTAAGAAAAGTAAAAACATTGCATTGCGCTACACTGCTTCTTTTAAATTTTCAATTTGATTTCGTCTGATTCAAAATTTTAAAGTTACAAGAATATATCAAGTCACTTCATAACAGTAAAGCAGTGACCACACTTTGACACTAGGTGCAGTGGCTTTCCATCAAATACAAAGAAAAACAAAGACGGTAATCTGCGTAGTACAAGAATGATATCACAGATTATTGCGCAATCTATTATTTTAAATTGAATGAAAAAACTTCAACATTTTTTCGTTTTATGTCTCAGTTCAGAAATGCCCTGTAAAGGTCAAAATTGGACCAGTTGGATTTATTTTTCGAGTTTCGTAACATTTTTATTGCAAATGTAAACTTCACGTACGATTTAAGCAAGGTTTTCGTATTGTCGTGCCATCAATACCTTAACTACAGCTTTATTAGATACAAGGACGTAGGAAGCGGGGAGAGGGGGCTGGGGAGGGGCCTCCAGCGAAATTCGTCGGGGTGGAAGTATGCTTCAGTCCCCCCCCCCACTTTCCAAGGACAAAAACCCCTTATTTTGTCATTTCTGTTAAAAATGTCATATATTTGCAGTAATATACCTTAAAATTTTTCCAAAATGATGCACCAAATTGCATCTGAGGTCCCTCAAAAGTCCAAAAATTTTCCAAGAAATGTCAAACATTAGCAGTAATTTACCTTAAAATTAGTCCAAAATGATGCACCAAAGTTTATCTGAGGTCCCTCAGAAATCCAAACATTTTCCAAGATATGTCAAAAATGTGCAGTAATTTACATTAAAACATGTCCAAAATGATGCACCAATTTGCATCGAGGTCCCTCAAAAATCCAAAAAATTTTCAAGAAATGTCAAAAATGGGCAGTAATTTACCTTAAAATTAGTCTATAAAAATGTGCACCAAATTGCATTTAAGGTCCCTAAAACTTTAAAACTTTTCCAAACAATGTCAAAAAGTGCAGAAATTTACCGTAAAATTTGTCAAAAAATGACCAAATTGCATCTAAGGTCCCTCAAAAGTTCAAAACTTTTCAAAGAAATGTTAATATTTGCAGTAATTTACCTTAAAATTCATCCAAAAATGCACCAAATTCCATCTAAGGTCCCTCAAAAATTCAATAATTTTTCAAGAAATGTCAAAAATGTGCAGTAATAGACCTTAAAATTAGTTCAAAAAAAGGTGCACCAAATTGCAATTAAGGTTCCTAAAAATTCAAAAATTTTACACAAATGTCAAAAATTTGCAGTAATTTAAGTTAAAATTTGTTCAAAACTAATGCACCAAATTGCATCTAAGGTACCTCAAAAATCCAAAACTTTCCCAAGAAATGTTAAAAATTTGTAGTAATTTACCTTAAAATTTGTCCAAAAATAATCTACCAAATTGCACCTAAGGTCCCTCAAAAATCCAAAACTTTTCCAAAGGGGAAGGGTACACCCTCTCCCCTTAGCCCCTCTCCCAGGACGTCGATCCGAAACAAGGTTCAGCCCCCCCCCCCCGACTCAGACAGCTTCCTACAGCTATGATTAGATAAGCGGAAGACGTCTGGTTTTATATGCACACTTACCTGCTTACTATATCTTCCTTCACACGGATCTTGATCTGGTTGCTTCCCAAGTTTCCTTCTTATTTATCGACCATTGCGCTTCGTTTACATTTTACTGTCATCGACAGAAGATAAACCAATTCATCTAAATCTAGCAACTAAAGGATGGCAGTAAGTGATCACACGGGAATTGCTCTGATCAGGGCAGTTTATTAGACCTTGCTGCTGCTATGATGATTGACAACAATAACTTTTTATTGCTCAAATACAAAAAAAAGGTCGGCTTAGTCAACTGGTTGGCCAAAAGGAGATTTAGTCTAATTCCGTCAGCTGGGGAACCGATTATGATAGAAGGGTGTGGGGAAAAAACCCGGAACAACCGGAATTTAGGAAGAAGACCCACGACTATTTAAATGGAAAAGCTTTTTAAAGCTAAAAACAGAAAATAACTTTTTTTTAATTTTGACTAAGTCTTGTAACATATTTGTGGATAAATTTCTAAGTTGATGGTTATACTCTTTAATTCTACTTGTGTTAGCATTAGAAACTTATGTCTGTTTGGGACAGATAGTGCCGGTTTGTGTTGTCTATAGACTCATATATGATTGCTTTTTTTGTTTTTTATTTTTGCTTTTCTTTTTAATTTGTTCTTGTTTTTGTATGTTTGGTGTTTTTGCCCATGCAATTATTATCTGTACTAATAAGGCAAAATTTCTTTTTTTGAATAAACTGGAGCAAAAAAGAGAAAACTGGCAGCACATGCCATTAAACTGACATTATTTGAAGACTTAACTGAAAGGACGAAAGTCACAAAATACACCCGAATGGGTTCTGCTCCCGACAGTACGAAGGACCTAGGTATATTTGAAGAGACACCGCCTTTAACATGACCAACCTCTCAGACCCCCCCCCCCCATGGTATTTAATTTTAAAAAAAGTTTCAAAATGGTAGAAAATACCATAAGCGATTAGAGACTGTAGGATCTAAATAAAATGATTTACTAGGTTGTTCTTAAAATGGATAATTGTGACCATGAAGGGGTAACTTACTTCCACACAACCCCAGCAACTTTTTACGCACGATATAATTCAGACTGCTTAATGGTGCAGGGGCGTATCCAGGAGTTTTCAACAGAGGGGGAAAGGTTTCTTTGATTGCCGTTCTGGAGGAGGAGTCTAAGGGGAGGGGAGCAAATTTTCGCTTTTGGACAAGGGCTGAGATGCAATATGGTGCTATATTTGACAAATTTTGAAGCATTTTCTTTCTTTTTTTCCTCATCCTTTTTTTCACGCATGACGGCAATTTGTGGAGAGCGCGCGCCTGTTGCATTTACCGTAAAATTTGTCAAAAAATGACCAAATTGCATCTAAGGTCCCTCAAAAGTTCAAAACTTTTCAAAGAAATGTTAATATTTGCAGTAATTTACCTTAAAATTCATCCAAAAATGCACCAAATTCCATCTAAGGTCCCTCAAAAATTCAATAATTTTTCAAGAAATGTCAAAAATGTGCAGTAATAGACCTTAAAATTAGTTCAAAAAAAGGTGCACCAAATTGCAATTAAGGTTCCTAAAAATTCAAAAATTTTACACAAATGTCAAAAATTTGCAGTAATTTAAGTTAAAATTTGTTCAAAACTAATGCACCAAATTGCATCTAAGGTACCTCAAAAATCCAAAACTTTCCCAAGAAATGTTAAAAATTTGTAGTAATTTACCTTAAAATTTGTCCAAAAATAATCTACCAAATTGCACCTAAGGTCCCTCAAAAATCCAAAACTTTTCCAAAGGGGAAGGGTACACCCTCTCCCCTTAGCCCCTCTCCCAGGACGTCGATCCGAAACAAGGTTCAGCCCCCCCCCCCCGACTCAGACAGCTTCCTACAGCTATGATTAGATAAGCGGAAGACGTCTGGTTTTATATGCACACTTACCTGCTTACTATATCTTCCTTCACACGGATCTTGATCTGGTTGCTTCCCAAGTTTCCTTCTTATTTATCGACCATTGCGCTTCGTTTACATTTTACTGTCATCGACAGAAGATAAACCAATTCATCTAAATCTAGCAACTAAAGGATGGCAGTAAGTGATCACACGGGAATTGCTCTGATCAGGGCAGTTTATTAGACCTTGCTGCTGCTATGATGATTGACAACAATAACTTTTTATTGCTCAAATACAAAAAAAAGGTCGGCTTAGTCAACTGGTTGGCCAAAAGGAGATTTAGTCTAATTCCGTCAGCTGGGGAACCGATTATGATAGAAGGGTGTGGGGAAAAAACCCGGAACAACCGGAATTTAGGAAGAAGACCCACGACTATTTAAATGGAAAAGCTTTTTAAAGCTAAAAACAGAAAATAACTTTTTTTTAATTTTGACTAAGTCTTGTAACATATTTGTGGATAAATTTCTAAGTTGATGGTTATACTCTTTAATTCTACTTGTGTTAGCATTAGAAACTTATGTCTGTTTGGGACAGATAGTGCCGGTTTGTGTTGTCTATAGACTCATATATGATTGCTTTTTTTGTTTTTTATTTTTGCTTTTCTTTTTAATTTGTTCTTGTTTTTGTATGTTTGGTGTTTTTGCCCATGCAATTATTATCTGTACTAATAAGGCAAAATTTCTTTTTTTGAATAAACTGGAGCAAAAAAGAGAAAACTGGCAGCACATGCCATTAAACTGACATTATTTGAAGACTTAACTGAAAGGACGAAAGTCACAAAATACACCCGAATGGGTTCTGCTCCCGACAGTACGAAGGACCTAGGTATATTTGAAGAGACACCGCCTTTAACATGACCAACCTCTCAGACCCCCCCCCCCCATGGTATTTAATTTTAAAAAAAGTTTCAAAATGGTAGAAAATACCATAAGCGATTAGAGACTGTAGGATCTAAATAAAATGATTTACTAGGTTGTTCTTAAAATGGATAATTGTGACCATGAAGGGGTAACTTACTTCCACACAACCCCAGCAACTTTTTACGCACGATATAATTCAGACTGCTTAATGGTGCAGGGGCGTATCCAGGAGTTTTCAACAGAGGGGGAAAGGTTTCTTTGATTGCCGTTCTGGAGGAGGAGTCTAAGGGGAGGGGAGCAAATTTTCGCTTTTGGACAAGGGCTGAGATGCAATATGGTGCTATATTTGACAAATTTTGAAGCATTTTCTTTCTTTTTTTCCTCATCCTTTTTTTCACGCATGACGGCAATTTGTGGAGAGCGCGCGCCTGTTGCATCCCCTCTGGATCCGCCACAGTGGTGTAGTTAATAGAAAGATCTAACTATGAAATCATTACGGTATCTCGTTGTTGAAAGGACATCAGTTACGGTACTGATTGAAGGTGACGTCACGATATGTATTATTAAATATGAACGCATCTTTTTCATAATAAAAGGTACCATATATTTGGAAACCGGAAGAAATATATTAATATAGGTTTGGAAAGTGCACTGCAGTCACGGAACAAATACGAACCGCGAAATTGCCAAAGAATTTTGGTTACTAGTGTAAAGGGGGAAACTGTTGAGTAAACTTTATGCTTTGCTTAATTTACATTGTAAATCTTGGCGGAAGTTAAGGAATAGTTGATAGGCTACAAGGAAATAAAACTTAGCTCATTAATTAAAAAAAATTTAGTCCCAATCCAGGACAATACTGTTCGATTTTAAGTTTGATCAATAGGCTATTGGCCTAGTGCTCAATCTTAAAATGGAATGTACGTAACTCTTTGTATCACGGAATCCTTTTGTTACGAAAAGACTAACTTGTTTACGATTCACAAATAGGATGGAAACCAGGCCCGTAGTCAGTTGGTCAGGTCCCGTTCTTGCATTCGCCCACTGACCTTTGTGTGCGCATCCATCGTCTTTGTAATGTTGAAAGTCTAGCAACGAACAGTGGCTTTTTTATCCGATGAATATTACCAAGCGTTCGTGTCCTCAGCAGCCGATGGCGGTTACTATTTGGTAATGTGCTCAGTATTTACTACACTTAATACCTTGTCGTAGCTACTACTCCAGTACTATAACGTTGTTACATTTTTAGCATAAAAGTTCTGGAATACTACTTTCAGATGAAAGAGGGCCGGGGTAAGCACTTTTACTCGATTTTATGTCCAACTTTTAGCCCCAAGACAGGATGTATTTTGCTCAAAGATTAGCAATTTTGCCCAAATAGTGGCTGCAGCTCCAGCCTGACACGTTACCTACCTTTGCTCTTTATCCTCCAAGAATAGTTTATTAAGTATAGTAGGTAAAGTTAACATGATGGCAAACTATACATAAGATTTTGAGGTTTGAATCTATGCAGTAATGACTGTTGACAAACGACTTTAACAAGCGATAAGAGAACACTAACAGGTCATAACACAAACTTGGAAATTATACTAACCAAAGTTGATTGGCACGCGATATGAAATATTTATAACAAACAAGTAAATATTAGAAGTGAATTTTGGAAAAGGCCATCAGAGAATTTTTCTCATTACATTTTGTTCCGTGAAGCATAGTGCATGAAAGATGATATGCTCTGTTAGCAGCTTGACAGTAGTGAACAAACAAAATATAAAAAAATACGTGGCATTTAATAACAAGGACACACATCCCACGAAATACCAATTTATGTTACTTAACTTGGAAAAATGCGTTCTGCAAGGAAACTCCCCTTACATCCTAATGTAAATAGCAGAAAATATAAGTAGGACGCTAAATATTCCGTTGTTTCATTTTAGTTTTTCTTTAATGAAATAAAAGCATTCTTGTTTATCAACTTCTTTTATTAAGTTAAGAGAGAGACCTGCTTGTAACTAAGTCATAAACTTTCGTACATGAACTGCTTAATTGCCTTAAACGACATGAATTTTCAAGGTCACAAAAAGACATTACGTGCAAAGTAGAGCCCACGAGATTTCATGTCCTTTGTTCTTTTCCTTTTTATGTACTTTGTTCTGTTTGATTCGTTTAAATTTTTGTAATATTTTATTTGAGGGTCTCTGAAAAGATTAGCTTCGGTTAACCGAGTCACCCTCTGCAAATAAGGTTTACATAAATAAATAAAACAAAATAGAGGTACGTACTCTCCTCTACAGCGCACGTCGTTGCATGAGTTCAAAACTAACGCAATACACGTTAAAAATCCTGGCTGACCTTAAAGTATATCATATAAATTCAAAGCAAGCACCGTAAATAATACAAGTTCTTCCATCATCGCCATTGTCAGCGTAATCTCATCGTTACCATGGTATTATATGATTATTATTAATTATATTAGTATTTTAGTTTGTCTTTTCTGTAGGTTGACTTTTCGCTGTCCCTCCTTTTTTTATGAACGAGTTTCTGTGAGAGAGAGGGCCGGCCCTGCCCCCCCCCCCACACACACGCACACACATTTGGGTGTCCAAAAATGTGGAGGTATAAGATGCTTCGTAGAGGGTCAACATGTAAAATACCGACCTTTGTTCGGAACTCCACACCGAACAAAAGTTGTCTTCCCATAAATACACGGGGCCGATAAGGACAGAAGGATGGCAAGGTCTTTATTCTACCGTATTTGCGAAACTTGTCACACAAGTGGCACTACAAGCCCCATGAATTCAGTGTTTACAAATGTAAATTCTGTAAATGTACGTTCTCGAAACCCTCGAAGTTGAAGACATCATCAGTCAGTTTGATAAAGACAAAGCCAGAAAAAAAGCTAGTCTTGTTCAAGACTATAGTTCGTTTCCGTCCACCACATATCGGCCCAAAAGCCTACGCACCAGTGCGCCCTCTTCCGCGCTGCTATTGAACTGGTCAGAACTATAGACGGGAAGTCTACAGGCGAGTTACTAGAGCAACAGAAGGGCGTTCTGGTAAGTATGATTCACAGCCGATGTGTAGGGGGCGTAAAGTGAATCAGAGTCTTGAACAAGACTAAAAGAAAGCAAAAACCATGATGGGTTCAACGTTCAACTGAAACAGAAGTAAATACATTTTCCCCATTAGACACTTGAAAAGGGAAAGTTTGCGGGAATACATTTCTCACACGGAAAATGAAATATTGATTCCCTGAGGGGCATTAGAAAAAACGTAAATAGTAAAAACGAAAAATTTACATCGTGACAATACTCACAATACTGTAGTCAATTTCCAGAAGATGAGATTTCAAAATTGAAATGTTTAAATGCAACTTGCAAGGTCTAGAAAGTTCCATTTCCAGCAATCTGGGAAGCTTTTTCTCCCAAGTTCTTGCACGCTACCCACAAACCTATGGTGGCGCTTAGATAGTGAGTCCAATCATGAAAGAGAACCCAAACTTTTCTGGCCCCTGCCCCTCCCCCCACAAACTAAGTCCGGCCCTGGTGGGAGATGCTACTATGGCATATCTTTCCTCACTACCAAACATACGGCTAATACAGCCTTCCAGCCATCCCGTTGTCACTATGAGTATTTAAGAGCGCCGAGATTATTTTACTGGAGGACTGATCAGGCTGATGGGATGTACCATTTCATTTGGGGGGTAAGATGTGCCTCGAAAAATTGTGTGTCATCACAATAACCTTCGTGAGAGTCCTATTTATGAACTGTCCTTGTATTTCTTTAGCTTATATGGTGCTGCAGTTCTAATTGAAATATGGAGAGGTATAATATCCTTAATCTGGAAATTTAATTGGGGTTGGGAGCTTATGGGAGCAAATGTTTTTGTGCGGTAAGCTCAAAGTCCCCCTCCCCACATTAAAACGTTCACTCCTGGAAAAACCGTTTCAATGTTCTTGTTTTGACCAGGGAAATATTTTTGTCACCTCTCTTGAGTATAAAGCCTTTCCAACTTGCTCCGACTGACCAGGAAGGGTGTTATGAAATAATAACTACCCGTACTTTTGGCGGAGATTCGCGACAATACAAGGCCATGCCTTGAGTTAATTTCAACCGTAAAACATTTCAGTACACTTTCTTCTTATCCTAGTGAAAATTTTTAAACTCTGCTTAAAACAAGAAACTTTTTCGAAGAGCTCTAAGATGGCACACAAAGTCATTCGACGGTCATTCTCCGCAGAAGTCCCCTTGACATATAACTTTGTTGTGGTGGAGCAATTTTATTTCGCTATTTTACAATTTAATAGGCCACAACGTCGTGTCCATGTTACACTCGGTTTCCTATAGAATTAATATTGTGCTGCATCATTCGTTATGACATCCGTCATAAAAGGTTATTTACTATTACGATCAGGCGCATAAGGCATGTAACCTTAGGTTAGTGATGCATGCATAAGATAAACAAATCAAGCTTTAATTGAGCTGCCCAATACAATACACTAATAGTTGACCCTTAACATTAAAGAACTGGGCTTTTTATAAGGAGAAAATTTATTACATTAAGCATAAATACTTACCACTCTTGTGCAGTAACTATCTCGACAAGAAGTTTCCTCTTCGAGCACAGCAGGTGAGTAATAACATTTATTCTACATTTATCTGTTCGTTAAATCCACATGTGCCCCCACTAAGACCCGAGGCCCGACATATTTCCTTATGTCCCACGACATATTTTGAAAACTCTATTCTGTGCATGGGCCCACTTGGTTCAACAGACAAAGATAGTTAGTAGAAATTCCCTTTTCGTTAATGAAATTTTGATTATCTCTAGCAGCATTTTATCAGTATTTTCTTTTGTTAGTTAACACTTGGTTACTTCGAGTAACGGTTCTGTATGTGTTATTCATCACCAATACGAATATATGCTACTCGTTTGCCGAAATGCAAGCCCTGGCAAACAGCGTACTAACGGGGCGAGACAGCTTTCAGTGGGGTGAAATAGTTTTAGGGGATAGAATGTTAAAATGCTTTAGGTCAATAGTAATAGTTTATTTCTGACTAGGCAAAATTGCCTATCGGGCCCTCCGCTTGGCAACGGGACTGCTGAAGTCCATGTGTAAATTGCTGTAAATGGCGCATGTAGAGAATTTACTCAAGTATAAGGATTGCAGATGTTGTTAAATTATACAGGACATCATGTGTTCTGTCAGGTGAGTCCTAATTTCCAACTTCTTGGGGGAAGTCCCGTTTATTTATTCAGTGGTACAGGACTCTTGTAGGACTTGTTTAAGAAGCGAACAGTGGTCTTAAACTTCGTTCAGAATGTAGATAGTTCAGTGCATTAAGCTGGATATATCTCGCCACGCAGGTCATTTATGAATGTCAAACTGCCTGGATCAACAAGACGTTTAGTCCATTACACCTTACTTGTTTATGGAACTAATTGAACTTAGCTCCAGTAAACGTCGAAAATTACTTCCCCGTCATTTCACGTCTGGTTTTAGCGACGTAAGATTAAAGTTATTTTAGTGTAATAAGTTTTCTGCATCCAACGAGACTTTCTGCTATAAACACCAAACCTGACATTCATGCTAACACCTGTAAATCGTGCCCGGCGATGGTTTTCATTCCAATGGTTTCGTCCTCCACCTAGTGTGTGACATCCACGGAACCTATCTCGCCCCCAGTTCGGTTCTTTGTACGACTACGGGCCTGACTTCAACGCTGTTATTAAATCTGCCCTAAAATGCTGTTTTAAAACTCCACTATTCTCGTGTAAAAGTGGACACAAGATGTTAACGACCTATCTCCTACTGCCGTTGCAAATGCAGGGAGCTCCGGAATACATTTCTGTGGCACATGTTTGGGGCAATCAATTGTCTTCAAGCTCACTGTTTCGACTGAACTGTATACACTCATAGACAGAAGAAGGAAAGTAAAAACTGGTCATTTTAGGGATGCAAGTTGGTCATGACCCAACAATCCTATTACGCATAGAAAACAGCAGACATTCAGAATCGCGCTTCTTTATTTATACCTTGACTGCTTGATATGAGGTCTACAGTGACGATAGCTCTGGCTTCCTCAGATTCACACAATTTGACGCTTGTAACTTGAATGACAAACGCAATATCCCCACATTGAATATGCATATATGGCCATATAAATCATGTATCGTTTTTCTAATGTAAATTTAGTCATTGGATCGTCAAATTCCTAGACGTAGGAAGCATTTTAGCTGGAAAGAGGACGGGGTGAATATGTTTCGGACCTCCGTCCTAAGGGAGAGGTCTTAGGGGATAAGTGACCCACCCGTTTGGAAAATTGTTGAAAATTTCAGGGACCTTAAATGCAATTTTGTACGACATATGCAAATTTGTTGGAAAATTTCTTCATGTTTGACAATATTTTTACAAAGGAATTAAATTGAGAGTTTTCGTATTTGTATGTTAAGGGCGGAAGCATGTTTCCGCTCAACTCACTTTGACTGCAGATTAGCGCTTTCTGTCCATTTGGTAAAATATATAACTTGCCTTACCTGAGATCTGCAGTTCTTTTAATGACATAACAAAGGATAACCGACCATAGAGGTTGAGCTGCATTGTGTCAAAGTAAGGATGTGCGTCCCCTTTAAATGTTTAATAACACCCACTGACCCTTTAAAGAGTACATTTCTCCCTTTCGTACAGACTTCTACTATCTACAATGGCTTCGCTTCGATTCCTGTGTGTGGCGCTCCTCTTACTTACAGTCGCTAATGTGATGACCGTGGATGGACGAAGAGGTTTGTTAAATTGATATCATAAATATCGGATACTACCGATAAACTATATTATATCACAATGTCTGTTGGAAAGAAATGATCTAAAACCATCACCATTGTGCCTCAGGCATGACGATCATTCATTATTATTTGGTCTTTAAAAGATAGACTTTACCGAAAGTCTACCGATATTCGTCCGATGCGACAAACATCTGGGAGGGCCCTCAGTCGGCTACACATTCGGCACATCTGGTGAAGACTTCTCCGGCCACACCTTATAAAGATACAGCTTCCCATACAAATTGCTATACCCGAAATAGTTTACAACGGACGCCCGTGGCCATGTCTCCTCTGTAAAGGCCTGTATACACGAGCAACATTTCCAAAACATCCACTGGCAACAAATCCAAAATATGCTTGTTTTCGGTTTGTTGCACAGTGTAGACAGGGTA
>WURT03124294.1:0-11677 GCA_009936505.3 Holothuria glaberrima | reverse complement strand
TTATCTATACATGTGAACATGCGGCTTTCAATGGCGAATTTACATTGTTTTCATTACTTCACAGATATTGAGATAACCGGCTCTGTGTTTAACCTTATCCCTACCCCTGACCCTAACCTAACCTCTGAATCATCTATATGAACGGATGAGCTCAAGGGGCTTAAGTCCCGACCCCCGGGTCTTCAGTGTTTTTTATTATTGATGGAAATGTACAGTATTCAACAAATGTGGGCCGGGCGAACGTAACAAACTAACAAATAGGAAAATAGAGAAAAATCTCGAAGTTTCCATGTGCGCGTTTCTAAACCTTTACCACCTGCACCTGCAGCTGCACTAAGATTGGTATCTAAATCTCGTCTGGACGAGACGTAGCATAAGACCTGAACGAGACTTGCCGTAAGTCGCCTACGCGACTTAGTGACTTTAGTGAAACCGAGCGCTAAGTCCTGTACGGCTAACACGCGTCTTAGACTGCTAAGACGCGTCTTAGTGTTTTGTGAAACAGACCCCAGGGGTATTAACATAGTGAAAACGCCCCAGAAATTGCTCTGAAATCCAACTGTAAAAGTACTAAAATGACAATAAATATGTAGATCTTCCACTTTCACATAAATTTCTAAAAGCAATTTGTTTGCCGGGGGGGGGGAGGGGTAATGGTAAAAGGCCGGAACATTAAAAATGGGCACTACTTCCTCCAATAGCCATTTTGATAGTAAATCTGATTGCTTTCTAGTAATTCAGAATTTTTCAGTAATTCCAAGCTTTCGTCGTGGTCGTCACGATATAGAGCTTTATTGTAATTCATTCAAAGTTATACTTTTAATTTTGCGTTAATGATAATATTTCTGTTTAAGGCTGTCATGATGGTGCTGGAGAGGTTTAATAGAACCGAGCCCTCTGCAATTTGGTGTCCTTTAAGATGGATTAATGTGAGAATATAACTTTCCTTTATTCTGTTATTGGAAAATATGGAAGAATTTTACAATCATAAGAACATACTTATAGCATGGGCTCGTACTTTTGTGACACGGTGAAGTTTAAATGTGGCAGGAATTCGTCGTTTTTTCATGCACTCGACAACCGCATTTGCTTTCAATGTCCATTCAACACTATATTTGTGGAAAGGTATAAGGGTTGGTAGTTCAACATCATCATCAGAGGTAGCAAGAGTAAAAAAGTTCCCCTCCCTGGGAAGGATTTGACAGACACAGCCAGCTCATCTGCAGGGCTAATAAAGGAGTGATGGGGGATGGAAACGGAAATTAAGAATCTTAACAAAATGAGTTAATTATTCCAAGCAATGTTGAACATTTAAGAGCAATGGTACTCTAAATCTCGTGTACACTGCCCATCGTTGGAAATTTCAGGCACTGTTTCTCCCTGCAGTGTAAAGTGAAATTATGCAATAGCATTAATACGGGGACGCCTGCACAGGGCTATGGGCGATATACTCAGTCGCCTTGTGCGTGCCTTCCCTACTGAATGTTATCCATTACGTCAGAGATAAAGTGGATAAGATTACGTGTATGAATCTTAAGGGCACTTGGTGTAAATCAACATTTTCAGGGAATTGAGATTTCTCAATAAACTCCCACACTCATTGGCGCACTTCACAATTTGAATTCCATTAATCGTTTGGTTTCATGTAAAAATTATGTCAATCCCACCATCTCATTGGCAAATAATTTAGAAAGAAATCTATAAGTTTTTCTCTCAATACCAGTATTTTAATTTAAGTATTTTTTTTTCATGTACCTGTATGGTAAACTGGTCTGGGATCTAACCGTTCCCAGAAGCAAATGATGTAGATATATTAAAATATGCATCGTTTTAGGAAGAAAGCTCCCTTCTACTCAGATTGTATTTTGCGTCAAATGAAATTGGGACGGAAATTGCAAGCTTTGTAATGCCATGTAAATGAAAAGTGAATATTCAATTGAGATGCTCACAACATTGAATGTAGCCAGAGGTTCCTAAGTGATTAGGGGGGAGGGTACCTACGATAATTCTAACCTGAACGTCCTAATGCAATTCCTACCCGGGCACGCCATGGAAGTTACAATCTTCTTTTCTATAAAGAAGCAATGACAAAAACTTTGTTTGTATATAGGGAGTTATATAAATTAATGGACCTATTCAAATTTGATTAAGATTCACACCAAAGGATGGCAGTTTGTCAACAGGCACTGTGTGTTTGTATTGCATAAAGGAAACCGTAAGGCTCTAGTTGAAACACTTAACCGTTACCCATTCGAGTAAATACGTCTATTGTCGTATGAGGGTTCAATAAAATAAGGTCCAAAGGATGCATGGTTGCACGTTTCTGTGTAGCACTGCATCACTGTAATAGTTTCACATTACATACAACTGACTGGCAAAAGTATTCTTTTCAAACCTTTATGCGTCATAGTGTCCTGATCTATTTTGATGTTACGGCTCTTAACAAACTTTGTTCTAAGGTTACGTTTATTTTTGGGTTTAAACAGGGAATGGTAAATTCATAATACACACATGACTCCCCAAATACTGCAATATAATAACAATTTGAAATTAATACTTACGTTTATTCGTAGTTTGTCCACTTTGAATGTGGATAGTTTAACTAGTTCCACGATTGCTTTCTTAAGACTGCTTTTTGAGGGATGTTATGAGCAAGCAGGAAATTATACCATGCAAAATTGATCTCTTTTCATGATAACCGCAACCTTCATGTTTTGTATATCTTCACCAACCTCGAAAAGGCCTTCCTATTCTTTACTCTCCGTACCCAAGAAAGTTTTAACAACTACTTCGTTACCACAAAATTTTATTTATTACCAAGGTTATTCCGCAAATGCTTATAACTTGTATTCAATGTGGTACTCATGGAAAAAGGCCTGTATGTCCAGCAATCTTTCTGAGTCCCCAACTATGTATTGCTTTAGTATATTGTAACTATAAATTTTACATTTTCAAAACAAATTACTTGTGTGCTAAAAATAAAGGTGTACATGCACTCAAAAGAATCAAAATGACAGCACAATATCCCCAAAAGTATATTTCGCGATAATGAAATCTTCACATCAAAATACTTCTTCATGAAAAATGTTAATTTTATTACTCTCGAGCATGGTTCCTTTTATATATTCTGAACAAGCTTTTACTCTCGAAACTGCCACTAGTATTTGTTGGGAAAGACTGGTACGTGTATTTTGTTACTGTAAAAGTCAAATTTAATAATTGAGGACTTGAAAGGCAGTTGTTCTACAAATGTGGGAGCGCCTGTGGCTTATGAAGCAAAATTACGTCGGGTGGCTAACCAGCTCAAAAATTTAGATCAAATTTGGTTTCTTTTGAAATACCAGTTCAGATAGGAAACCGTACTAGATTGCTCTTGGATGAAAAACTCACCTTATTGACCCGGCCGGGGATGGACCTCCGGACCTCCCGGTTGCTAAGCTTTGAAATCGCTTCGGATGCCACCGCCTTTATCCACTCGGCCACAGCACAGTACGCATGCAAGCGTGATTTATTCCTTGTCTTGGATGTGAGCGTGCTTTATTTCAGATATTCAAAACCTGGTATGCTGGTTAGTAGTTATGCAAGCTTTAGTAACATTTACGTCAGAAAAATTCCTAACGGTGGTAGTGGTCACATTTTAATTTTGTTTATCAAAATAAATGCACAACTTACTTTTAGACATAAAAAACAGTTTTCTTCCACACAAGTGGAAAAAATAATGAAGCTTTATCAGCTTTCATTTCCTGTTCAATGTTATCAGTTCATATATCTTCCATTGTCTTTATTTTGAACTAAGGTGTAATGTATAGTTTATATGGTTTGGGTTAAAAAAGCCGGGTTGCAAATATTCAGTGTTACTAAAGATGTCTTGACAGCCTTAATGTCTTAGCATTGAAACTAACATTCTGGAGAAAAGGACATCCTTAGTCTCTCCATGTGGCGTTATTGAGAAGTAGTACAAGAGGGTGACTGACTGCCCGGTCTAGGGGAGGGTTCCAAGTAGTGGAGGCAAGTTTTGGCTAGGAAAACGACCTACATCCTAGCATTACTCATCCTTCATGTATGCTATTCTTGCACTAAAGTCACCATCTGTGTAAGGAAATCTTTATTCATGCGAACTAGTAAAGGCATGTTTCGGATGGGTAACTTGTTTCATCTCATCATGAATCCATTTAACAGAGAGACTGCTTCATAAATAAAATGGTACCACTCCCGAACTAATATCAACTAGTTACGAAGGCACTATTTCGGAAATTGGGGAAACCTTTCAACTTCACTCGGACTGAGAAAACCCCCGTTTCTGGATTGCCTGATTAGACCTACATTCGAGACAGGATTTTGTGGTGAGGGAAGAGCTGGCCTCTGACACATGGTAAGCAGCACAGGGGCAGCAAAACCTTTTTGTGGTCATTAGCATAATTTACAATGTCCACTACTTTTCTGTGTCAATATTCACAGGTATACATCATGAACACTTTAATATGGAAGGTCGATCACCATTGCACTATTTTACACTGTTAACATATTTGCCCAATATAGCATATGTTTTATCTTGAAGCAGCAAATAATTGTCTGAATAACAGGCTTTAGCCCTCCGCTCTCAACTCCCTCCCTACTTGTACACACAGAAAAGAAATGACCTGAGTCCCAGCTCCAGTCCGCCTCTGGGCTCTAGTCTCTAGACCTGCTAAGTGGTAATTAATAATGTTAAATGGTTGTAAGAACCGTGGCGTGACTCTCCTCTGGGGGAAGATTCCCCATGTTGATGAAGATACACTGCATAAGTCCTTAAATTAAAGGCAATGGGCAGTCGTCTAAAAATTTGCTTTGCAAAATTTGCAAACTCTTGCAAATCTCCTCTTACCGCAGTACAAGCAACCCTGAAGAAGTTTTGAAGATAACTTTTACAATTAATAGGTAAAGCAAGGAGAAACGCTCCTTGAACAAAATAGGCCATTCATGAACTAGAGTGACGGGGCAGACTTACTCTGATTGGGATGACTGCATTTTCCCTTTACAGTTATATTAACATTGTCGTGCAAGTTATCACTTTATAAAGCTACTAGCACAATCAATGTAAGTGCTCAATGTCAGTAAAGCATTTTTTGAAGTGGTGAACGATGTCAAAGTACGGAGTACTACAGTAACATCCTGGCACGCTATCAAATGCAAAGGCAATTTACAGACCATAGCTTATTAAGTTGCCAACATTGTAAATTTGAAATATGATAACAGCTAGCTAAAACAAACCTGAGATGGCTGCAGGTAGGCCTATACGAATAACATAAAAGATGTAATTCAATCATACAAACTTAGTTTAGGCTGTTGTGCATGTTGTTCTGCTTTACAAATTGAAACCAATTGTTGTATGGAGCAATGTCCAAATATCATTGATAAGTTACTCATTAAAATTAAGTGACAGACCTTGTTATTGTTTAAGCTGACCTGGGGAATAATGAACAGTATTCAAGAATCATCATTTCTTTAACGTCGGTAGAAACAGTGAATGCATGAAACTACTTTAAAAAGTTCAATAGATGTCATCTAAGTTATCAACTACTTGTAACAAAGAAAAGTTGCCTGGGAATTTTGAATTCGATTAACCTTTTTCTTTCTTGAATGAAATCAGGGCTAAAAACAATTTTGTGACACGTCAAGTCGTCGACTCTCAGACTATTGAGTAAGGTTTTAAAAGAGAGTACGGATAACACGTCCATTCGCTGAATTCCAAGGTTATTTTTTATGCCTTTCTGCTTTGTCTGTTGATGCCAGAGGGCTAATTCTTGAAACAGGTGGCAGCTCCGCATGTGGATCCTTTGGAAAGAAAAATATTTTTTTCTAATTAAGACTTGGAGAACCTTATCTCAGCATTTTTCATGATACGCTTTATCACGTTTTCCCCCAAACACGCATAGCGTCAACAAGCAAAACTCGCAAAACACGCAAAGAACACAAAAGAATTATCCGTACAGAGACTAAATGAGAGGATATTAGTTAATTGTTACGTAATATTGTTGCTTTAATAATTACATGCGTGTACGAAAATGTATATGGCAGTTTGAGAAAGCAAAAGGAAAGTTGAGTAAAACCATTTGAAATGAGGGAAAAAATTTGTTGCTCACAGAATAGCTCCCCATGACTCCCCAAATAGATTGTTTAGTAATTGTTTGTCACATGAGCTGTTAATACAGGGACGTGCGTGATACATTAAACGCATCTACTTTTTGTAATCACTGTTGCACCACTGACGCAGTAGCTTCCCTCTACTATGTCATAGTGATAGTAAAGTTATGGCATCAGTGCATAGATAAATTGCGTGCCTGGCAATTTACATAAATTTTATTTGTGGTGAACACACTCTCTGACTTAGTGTACTTTTTGCAAAGTCCCCTCGACCCTCTGGCGAGGAGCCAAGGGGCGAAACCAAAAGGTTACTCCCAAAGGTGTTTTGCTTCCCCTGAGAAGCTACGTCCCCAAAAGTACACAAACTTATCTGACCAAACTCTCGACCTCATATTGTTACATCAAGGGTCTGTCAAGCGTGGTCCGGTGCTCAATTAATTGACTGGGTGAAAAACACTTTCTAACTTAGTGTAATGGGGCCGAAGATAGAAGAAAGGAAATGCATCTGGAGTTGCTAATTGTGTAAACGTTTTATAGGATAGTTGTCATTTTTAAGAAAGTCTAAACATCATTTTCATCAAAATTAATCGAAGACTTTGTTTCCATGTCCTTTTTCTGCATTGCAGTGAGCCCTGGACGTTTGATGAAACATGGTGGGTAGATTACGCTTGGTATTTTGAAGGTAAACGTCTTCTATTTAAATCATAACTGAATCACATGCTGACAGAATCACTTAATAAATTTGCTGATGACGCAATTTCAATGGAGGAATCACATACTGAACTTGTTAGCGGTGGTTCTGAGGGAGCTTCAAATTGCATATTGGTGACTTAAAAAGCGTATCAGATTGTCCCCCTAAAGTTAGTTTTTTTTTTTCAATTTAAAAATATATCCACTTCAGATCTTTCATCTGAACAGCTCTTGAGCAGTTGGTGCATAACAAATGTGAGAGGGTGTTGGATTATCGGTAAAAGTGTTGGACTTTGAGGGTTGCTGGTGCAACTCTGGCCAGGGTTAACTTGCCTTGTTGTGTCCTTGGGCTAGGTCTTTATTGCATCTCTCTTCACCCAGGGTCTAAAAGATACCTGTGAGGTTAATTTACTAAATTCTAGTCGGGCGTGCCGTTAGCGCTGCTGCCCCACTGTGAGAATCGTCTCGGCACAATTTATCGGTGAGCAAAGGTAGTATGTGCTGCGCCTTTGATAGGGATTGCTGTTATATTGGGGCAATGAAAATGCCGATATTTTTAACATAATTATTCTTATTTTTCCGTGCATCTCACCAATTCTTTGGGGAATTGGCTTTACACTGGGAATGCGCTTTCGTTTTTAATATGGAGACTTAAATGATGGTTCTGAAGGTAAGGTTGGGAGCTATTAATAAAATCCTGCTTTGTGCTACTTTTGTCTCTTGCCCATTCTCATCCACCACTGACCTATTGGTAGAGGGTCTTCCTTTAGCTCAAATAACAGTTGCAATGGAATGCAATAAACTACATTCAGGAAGGCCTTTCCAGTTTTTTTCAACTAAGCGGTAGATTTTTAGTGCAAAAAAAAAATCAGAATTTATTTTCCTGATAAGGTAAGAGAACGCATCTCTATTTATTTACGTATAAGTAAAAGACATCCTGCTTTTCGGAACCCACTTTTTACTCTAGGTGATACTCATTAACGCTGTGGGTCTTTTACATACATCAGGTAAAAAAGATGGTATTTTAAAGACTTTTTACATTGAAATACCCTTCCGCCTTACCGTTTCTGCTTTCATTCATTTTTCCTCTTTCAGCAGTCCATAATTTCACTATCCTCTCTGGTAAAAAGCGTCACGGACGTTTCCGACAGAGAAGCTCGAGCTGACATTTAATAATAAGACCATAATGCACGACATATGCACAAGAAGCGCATCAAAAAGAAGCAACCTTAAATTCATTTAGGTTAATTTAAAGTTAACTTTATTTCACGCCTGTCCAAAGTTATCTGTTTGATAACCAAACATAACAATCAGAGTTGTAGACTAGAAACCCGAGTGGCCACTTTCGTGACTTGTGACTTGACTTGCAAACACTAGCACATACTTGCGACTTTTCTCGGACTTGCAAAACATGACTTGTGACTTGACTTGGACTTGACAAAAATGGCTCGTTACCAACGCAAGTAATAAGCTCTTCGAGTGACCCTAAAAATCTATTGATGAGTTCCTTGTCACCAAAACTAGTCAAGTCAAGTTGGCCACCTGTCTTTGACTTTTGACTCTCGAGACAAGGATAAGTTGTGTAACGCGCCCTGATCATTTACAATCTGGTTGGGTTAATACAATTAGCCTTCCCTCGACTCTTTCCTTTTGCTATGAGAGCCCTGGTCATTCCTACTAGTAGTTCCCACATTGAACGTGTGTTAATTCATAAAGGAATCATCATGAGACCCCACATGGCGAAGCAGGGTACCAATATGCTTTCGAATCTAATATATTTGAAATGCAACAGTTTGTTCCTGTAAAGCAGATCCTGCTTATTCTTTCTAACAGTAAAGACGTTCATTGCTGTTGCACTCAGCTACACCAACGATAGCAGCAGCGCCCCGGAAACTTTCAAAGCAACTTTCCAAACTTTCTTCGAGATATTAAAATAAAGATTTCCTAAATGCAACTTGAACACTATGAAAAGTGCCATTTTCGGCAATATGGGACATGTCCCAGGGAGACCTCACCATCTTCTTCTCCACCTTCAAGCCCTCTGCATCTCAAAAGATGTCACACTGTGACTTGTGGTCTGCTTAGCAGTCATTCAATGTCATTCAAATGCCTACAATTTTAAAGTACCCCAGAGCTTCCGAACCAACCAGCGCCCTAGGGCAGGTCTTTGCACCCCACGCTATTAGGGGAGTTTCGGTATTTAACCGAAACTCGCCCTTCTATCCCAGTCATTTTCATGTTTTGGTAAGCATTTCGGTAATTTTTCCTGGCAACCTGGTACGCTACGCGCCAACTGATGGTGGGCCTCCCCATAGATTTTGCCCCACCCAGCAATATTCCTGCGTACGACAATAGGCACCCCAGCATTGACGACGTCTTGTACCACTCTTATCACTTACGTTTGTTATATTGCTTAGATAAAACATCTCCAGTGGACATATTTCTTTATGCCCCTAGTATGACAATATACTCGCGAGAGGCTACTGGATCATTTGATCATGAAAGTACCACCTTCCATAATGCAGCAGAAGTGGGCAAAGAGAAAACAAACTTCAAACTTCACATGATGTATTTTCAGACCATTAGTAATAATTTTCACCAACTAGCACCATCAGCAAAACTAATTGTTCATTCATATCTTTAAATTTGGTAGTACTTTCTGAGAATAAAGTAGCAAAGTGCGATAATTCCCATACAAAAAAGAGGATTAAGACATTCGTGTGGAATTTGTGATTTTGATATTTCTTCCATCAAGGTCGAAATGCAAACTTTTGGAAGACCTAAATCGATGCCTGATTGTTTGCTTATAATTTGTGGCTTAATTTTTTACCTGTGCAAAGAGCCATGTGACTTGAGTTGTGCTGGGACCAAATGACCGGTGACTTGTGACAATTTGTGACTTGATTTGAGATGAGTTTTGATTTGACTTGTGATGACTTTTGACTTGACTTGTCTTGTGACTGAACCAAAAGACTTGCCACTTGACTTGGACTTGCAAAATGTGACCTGCAGTGCTCTGATAATAATACAGGGCATAATAATACAGGGCATAATATCTTTTACGGTATTAATTTTGAAAATAGTGCGTGTGGTATTTGCGGAGGCCGACTCCCGTTGTTCATAAGGTGGCAGATATACCCCCATTTTTCAGGGATTCTGGGATATGAGTTTTTCAATGTTTTGTTCCTAGTTCAACCATTTGGCCAATATCGAATAGTTCCATGGACCGTTTGCAAGCACCATATACGTCACAAATTGTTTTCATTTTTAAAAGGGGAGCACTACGATAACTAAGCTTCAGGGTGAGCTAATGAGTGTGTGTTGAAATCCAATACACTGTCGCAAAGTGGGAGAATACATCGAACATTTCTTAAACATAGTTGAAATTGAAGTATAGGATCATCAGCTAGGTAAACTAATAATCGACCTTATAAGTCTTTTCACATTTTTAAACCAGTGGGGTGCGTACAGGGAACAAAGTTTCATGACCGAAAGCGGATGCACGGCAATATTCGAGACAGAAAATAGACAAGTTGATCAGTCTTGTGTTACATCAAATATAGTTATAACTTCATCTGGATTAACGTTTCCCCACAGAATAATAACGAATTTAAGAAAACCATATTTCAGTTTCAGCCAATACTTAACCCTATTTACAACTGCAATTTATCCTGCACCCTAGGGAGTTTGGTTTTCGACATCTTTCCTTAACTGATGACCCACGTGCATGGTTGTCGAGGGACTGAAATAAAATTTGTGTGTGTATTCTTAGGTTCCCCAAAAAATTTGTTTTTGAAATCAGCAACTGGAGGTCGGAGCGCGCTAAAAAAAGGCTATCAAAGTTACCTAGAATCCATTTTGGTTAGGGAATATGGAGATGGACGACAAAATTTAGTCTCCTTTGGGGATCTCCCTGTGGACTCGCTGTCATTAAGTTCGCTGAATCAATAAAAGGGACTGGAAATCGTACGGGGATACGAAAATGCAATCTCTTCAATATCACAATATCCACGCAGTAGAGGGTATTAAGCGTATGACGATATTTTCCTTGAGAAACATTTACCAAAAACGTACTGTTACAATTGAAAAAAAAGTGTCAATAGAGGCGCGAACAGAAAAGGGCACGACGAGAAATCTTGTCAAATATTGTCTACCATACTGTCACCAACTGTCACCGAACACGTACTCCGATGAGAATGCGTCCGAAACGCGCCGAGGAATCGTTTTTCATGACTTTTGCGTCATAAGAGAGTCTTTTAATCGCCCAAATATCAGCAGTTATCATGCCTTTTTCCAAAGTATCTAAAATTTGCAATGCCCATCAACAAAGTTGTTGGAGGGGATTTTTCCTCATACTTAACAATATAAACAAACATTCGGTCATCTACCAAACATTGAGGGGACGAAAGCTGGCCAGTCTCCCCCAACCAAATTATCTGGGGACTAGCCCCCCCCCCCCTTGAAATCGCCGCCCTTAAATGTGGGGAAGTAAATAGCTACCCTCCCTAGAGGATGGAGATAGATAATTAACAGCTAAATTTTTATCCAGCCAACCCAACCGTTCATTGTTCAAGGAAAGCCTGAAGTTGTAATTATTGGTGCGGCGGGATCTCAAGTAATAACAGGACCATGATATATATTAACTATATAGCGTAGTTTTATCACAATGCCGTTTAAGAGAGTACAAAGAGTATTAGCTCTTTGCGTTCCACATGTCGATGACAAGCCCAGAACATCAGAACAGTATAGGCAGTACCGGGAGGATAAAGTATTGTACAAGGTAGCATACCACCAATTATTCCTCCTTTGACTTACACACTAATTTGGGTCCATTTCGTGGCCCCTGGACCCTTGTAGAAGTTTT
>WURT03124282.1:0-29791 GCA_009936505.3 Holothuria glaberrima | reverse complement strand
ATGTATGTATGTATGTATGTATGTATGTATGTATGTATGTATGTATGTATGTATGTATGTATGTATGTATGTAGGTATGTGTATGTATGTTTGTACTTAATTTTTGGGATACTCTTCAATAAAAAAAAAATTCCGAATGGTTGTTCAATTAGTATCTTTCACACATTTTAATAATTAGTATAAACAGGCTCATTATATAGTACCGTACATAATGTTAATTTTCATTTGTTAACAAAGTGCATGAGGTCGACAATAAATTGTCTTAGAATTTTTTCCAAGGGATGCCCAAGTTCTGTTTTGTTTGTTTTTGTTTAGGACGCATGCTGTGGTGTCAAGGGACTCACTTATCAACCAGTTCACGCTCATTTGTTACGAATATGTACTTACAATGATTCGTCATTGTATTTTGCAAGTACCATCACTATACAAGTCAAAATGTGTGAAGGAATGGCGATAATTTAATGAAAATGTGAAAAAAGTTGAGTAGAAATAAAAGAAAATGGATCCTTACTTGATATTTAGAATTAACTGACACTACAAAACGTGGGGTAAAATCCCTTCCATTCCCCGATATTTTTCCAGATATTGATAATTAATCGATACTCTTCATGTAAGGTAAAACCTCTTCCTCCCAAAATAACGAATGTCAATACATTGCCGATAGCATATATATATATATAAATATATATATATATATATATATCATCCAAAATACTGTTAACCTGGAATTAGATACTACTGAAACAGATAAAACATTTTAAAAATGGTATAAAGAGAAATTTGAGTTTAGTTTATGCATTCGAATAGTTTATTTTGGTATTTGCTTGCACATCCAGAATTCAGTAGTCATGTGTGTAATTTACAGGAGTTTTATTTTTGCATCTCTTTGAAGACGAAGATGTCTCTACCTCATATGTGATATTTTAGGAACTTCATTAGTTTTTCATAAGATTGTTTTATTACCCATAGATGAAATATTCCTTCAACGATTAAACAGTTACGTGAAACCGTTCACTCTAAAATCAAAAGAGTGAAATTCAATCCAAAAAGAGTGTCCAGAATGATCACTCCTAAGTACGAGTGAAATTCACCCGGAGTGGAGTGAAAATTCTCTTCAAATAGAGCTATATTTCATTCCACGTGTGTGAAATAACGGTTTCCAATATTTTTTAGAGGTAAAGACCGTTTACAGATATTATGCAGTAGTTGTGGACTAACTGAAAACAAGCTTTTCAAACGATGATCAGTTAATGACAAAAACACAAGAGACCCCACCCAAAGGAAGAGAAAAACAATAGAGACCCCTTAAAATGAAAAAGAGGGGACTGTGTATAGTGAAGGTTCCTTTGTAGACTGTGTAATAAGTGTGTGGCAGGTTGGGGTTCTGAGATGATGCTGCTATGTGGAAGTTGGATTTCGGCTAACATCTTATTAGCGTCAGTAAATGAAATTTCTTTATTGTGGCTGAATATCGTAGTTTCACAGACTAAGTAACTGACCACCCACACGCCCTACCCCTGTTGACGACCATATTTCATGTTGATGACCCAGGGAGCTGCCACTAGAGGCAGCTCCCTGGATGACCTAACACTTCCGCAGTGAGCTCCGACAAATATTGAAAAATGTGTTTGCTAAATATCAGTACTAGTGCTTACATCACTTGGGTGGAATTTTTCTGCCCGTTCGTCAGTTGTTGCTGAGAGAAGCCTTTGGATAACCGGCCAAAACGGTGCCCACCACAACAGATCATGATATTTTACATTTTTTCTCCAAAGCTCAAAGTTCAAAGGGGCTGAAGCGTAATGCATTGGAATATGGTACATTGGAAAGAGTATTTGCAGTTAGCCCAGTTAAGCTTACAACCTGCCACGGTTATATTCTGTACTTTTATTTTTGACTTTCGTTTTCTCTCGTGCTTTCTTCTCTTCCTTTTTTGCGTCAACCTACCCAAACTTGGCAACGTGGTATTTAACATATGTTTTTGTTAGGACCACACTTGAGAGTGACAACCGCACGGATAAAGTGAAAGATAAACCTTTAGATGTCATGTCCGAAAATGTCGACTCAGTAAATGTCCAGAGGGTCACCTTTAAAACTGTCTAGTAAAGAGATCAGTCGGAGCCAACAGACATATTGAAAAATGTCCACTACTAGGTAATACACTATCATCGCATACCTTTTGTCTTGCATTTTGAAGTTGGAAGTTTTATCGTCGATAGACCTTCTGAATGAAAAGGTATGAAGCATTGAAATATGAGTCACCGGTCATCTTTGATACCTTGAGAGGAACATTCTTTTCTCGCCAGTCCGAATTTCTCTGTTGCTAGATGAAAGTGTCTTGGTACCAAAGGAGATCTTCGAGAAGTCAAATTAACTGTTACAAATATGAGGCATGCGTTTTACGATTGTATGACAGCAGTGTAGTCTTTTCAGATATTTAAGAGGTGTTTCAGCGACTTAAATCAGGCCTACATTTTGATAAAAGAGGAGGGGGTATACTGTCTAACGTTTTGGCGGCGATATGACTCACCTTGAATGTATTACCACACTACTCTATGGCCCCTTTTACCCCATTTCCATCCCTCCTATTTCAAGGCGGTCTAAGCGCGTCTGTTCTCGCATATTTCGTCCATTGGTTTGGTTAGTTTGTCATAGGCCATTAACGTAACAGTTTCATTACACGTTTACGGGCTGCATTTTTGCCACTCATTTGAGTACAATTTGATTGTCATATTTATTCTCAAATTTCCATATTTGGTCATGAAAATTCCAAAACGAAAAGAAGCGTGAACTGGTGAAGTGCAAAGCTCCATCCGAATCCATCTAATGCGGCGAGTCCGCGTCACTCAACCTTCATATTTACGGACTCGGCGGGAATTGATTCTGAGTCCGAGTCCATTTGCAGTCCATTCCGGACCAGTGTTGCAAGAACTCCCATTTCGGACAAATGCTGAGTCCAGACAACAACTGACTCACTGCGGAATTGAGTCCGTACTCAGATGTTACATCTCTGATGAAGGTTTATCTTTTGCTATGGCTTTTAAGCCCTTTTTACCCTTTGCTTCGATTTCTTCACATGAAGCTTACGTCATCAAAAAAAAAATTAAAATGGTAATACATTGCTTCTTGACCTAACCGATTTTATTCTTCAGGTTGGCTTAATCTAGCATTCTTGATAAGAATTTGTTTTGGCAATGTTCAATATGGTTGGAGCTTATAGCTGACCGCCGAACTCATTCCCTCCATTGGTGTGATTCAAGGTTGTTTGCAAAATCGGTTTCAGATAGCATTAAGCGAAAATCCGATAGGTACGGTAGATTATGACAAAAATGACAAAAGGAAACAGGGGCCGAAATTATGCAGACACTTGGCAACCATTTTGATGACATATATGTCGGTAGGCCTTATATTTGTGCACAGACTGAGAAGGGAGAATGTTGGCTCTTAATTCTCATATGGCAGTCAGGAAAAGTTGCCCTATAGTCCCCAACTCCAATGACTCATGTGAGAGTGGGGCTAGCAAGGGACATTCTTGGCCTCGGATTGCAGGCTAAATTTGCAGTCTAAATGCAAGTGGAGTTAATTGTTAGCCGACAGAACTTAAAAGGCACTTGTCTAATCTTTTGCCAGTGTAAATAATACAAATTAATAGTTCGAGGTAAACATAAAAATTAACTTTTCCAATAGGAACAGACTGAGGCTGTAGATTTAGTGTGCAAGGAAATTTCCAGCAATTACAGGCTAAGATATTTGAAAGTCTGCATCTACATTGGTTCACCTCAAGTATAGTCAAAAGAATAACAGAAGAAATGGTGCCCTTCAAAGGGGAGTTAGATTTCCAAATTTATCGACCATCCATTCTTAATACTTTGCGTGACTGGATGACTGCATTCCCCTTCCCCTAGGGTTTATTCTCAGTTCCCATTCTGAATAAACTCACCCGGATAATGCCCAATCATAACAATTAACTCTCAGATAACTTCCCTTACCAGAAAATTTAGACTTTTTGGTGATTTGGTCGTATTGGCAGATTGGATGATGGAAATAGGACAGAAGAAATTTCCCCGATTGGAATTGTCCGGGTAGCTTTCCCGAGGGTCTTTGGAGTTGTCCAGGAATCGATTCTTGAGATGCGTATTTAGCTTACGCCGCCCACATATTGTGCCTCCGATTGGAAAACAGTTGTGTTATGGTGATTCAGTGTTCAGAGGTATTTACCTGATCGATCGTCCGCAGACTTGGGCGTGTCCGACCTAAACTTTAGCAAATTAATGTATTAATGATCGTAGCTTCGTGGATGAATTGTCAAACATTCATACTTTTTACCTTTTGTAATAGAAATTAGATTGGAGCTCTCGTTGTTTTGGTTCATAACACCTAGGTAAACGCAGTTCTATCACCCCACAAAAGTACTGTCTGTATATTACCTTATGGAATATTTTTTTCATCTCATCTCCATTGCGACCGACCGACTGACTGATTGTGAGAATAAATACGGACAAGGATGGCCTCACGATGACGTCATCAGAACGCTGATGTCTAGTGTGTGTATGCCTTATGTTAGTCACTAGTGCGAGTGTTTTCTTTAATTGCAAAATTATGCAGCGATGATTCAGCCCAAAATATCACCGTCTGTCGGTGTCTAGACCATAGAGGCCTTACTAAGTCTAAAAATAAAAACGTCTGGGCTTAACGTGCACTTCACGTTAGCTCCGTTTATTCTTTAAATGACCTGCAGAAAAGGGGAATCCTAAAAGGCTAAAATTGCATTTTGCGGACTGTCGGACTTTGCTTTTCCGTACGGACTGACAGGTAATGTGAACTTGGATATTGTTAACAGTTGTGCATTTACACATGGACGTTGCTTCAGGCTTTTCTCATCCGTCACCGGGGCTGTTACTGATCAAAAATGTTGTGTAATCTGTAAATGGTATTTTCGTATAGCGCCATCACTACGTTTGATAACTTCCATTTCATAGCTTGTTTCTTTTAAAATTTCTCTTTGAAGAGAATTCCAAACCATTATTGTAGTACACGGATGGATGGGCTAATAATATAGGCCCATATACTACTTGATATATTCCTATGACAGACTTTTTTCTTTCAAGTACATAATTAACAGTTTTCCTTCATATGGCAGTGGTAAAATACAGAACATTTTTAACTACGACGTAAAAATGCGTGTGCCTCACTTGTTAATTTTGATGTCAATGTAACTGTTTATTCTCTTTCATATCTACCTTGTGCCTCGACGGAACGAAAGGTAAAATGTCTACTACCGTCTGGAAAACTGTATCGATAATTATTTTCTTTACCTTTTTCAACAGAAAGTTATATCGATGACTGGTTTTCGGAGTCTAGACGATGCGGAGCGTGTAGAGTACAAGTTTAAATTTTCAGAGAAGGGAAGGGAGGCTACTCATGTTACGGGTCCAGGTGGTAGCGAATGCCAAGGAAGCAAACGGAGACCTAGACCAAAATACAGACGGCGTATAAACAGGTAAACGTCTCTTTCCTTAATGATTTGCTTGACGCAGTGTCTGACAATTTTTTGTCAGCACGTTCTGCTCGATAAAGAATATGCAGTGAGGTAAGCTGTATTGAGCTTATAAGTCGTTTTGAGTAGTGTCATACGAATCCTCGAAATTTATAATATGTCATACCGGTAGTTGTAAATTATCACGTACACATTAGGGCCCACTTTGAATAATTTTTCAGCGTCGTGAAATAATGGGTGTGGCGATGTACCATGTTTGGAGATGGCCAGAGTAAATCCAATGGAATCTAGAGCATATATTGCTCTGGTTTAAACAATAATGCTAAATATTGAAGGTATGGAACCGACGTAGCTCCAGTAGGAAATACGCAACGGATGAACATGCAACGATTAACATGAGACCCAGCATGAGACCCAGTCGCTATTGCTGACTTTCTCCTTGCACAGAGCTTGTGCCAAGCAAAATTTTCTTCACGGGGAGTAGTTTTCAACTTATACCTAATTTTCATCGTATATATAATCTCATGTAGGAAATCTATTACTCAAAAGATGTACGTTTAACACAAGACGTTTATGGCTATCTACTAGCTGTAGGCAAAATTGTACGCTGTTGGCACTTAAAAATTATGCAAACAAAATTGGGGGCTTAGCCGGGAAGTGGCAAGCCTATTGGGTATCGTGGATGACGCATAACCCAAAACCTTTGTTTTGCCGTAAAAAAGATGAGAATATACCGCAAATCTGTAATAGTACGCAACGCGTACAGAAATGATCAGACTTTATCAATCAGCGAAACTAATAAGCTTTCGATTTCTGTACCATGTTGATTTAGTGCTTGTCTAATACAATTGAAAGCTCTGTAGCTGATAAAAGTTGTTTTTCACATGGCAGATGCTACAACTGTGATGAACTTGGACACCATGCGAAAGACTGCCCTCAACCACCTATGCCGAAAAGATGCCATCATTGCAAGTCCGAAGAACACTTAGTCGCAGATTGCCCATTCAAACAAACTCAGGGAAGCGGACATTCTGAAACCAAGTCTTCTGAAAGCAGCGGTGAGGGAGCAACAGCGGCAGAGCCCAAACCCGACGTCACATGAGAAGATGACTACGTTCCTGAACATAAGATTAAAATTCCATTTTCAGGGACGAAACGCGCGGCATCCATACTTTAACTCCATCGAGCTAGGAACGAAAACATAGTGGCTACAGATCAAACGACTGGTATTGTAAGTCTAGTATAGTCGATCAGTTCTTTCATCTTAATGCCTTGCGTGGTTAATATTTTGACCTTGTGTCTTTTCATAAGAGCAATGTACGGTTCGTGCTTTCCAGCGTGTGTATAGAGACAGAATTGCCGCACTAATTGGAGGAAGCGTTCTTTGATATTTTCAATAAAAAAACAGGAGTTCACAATATCTGAAAAGCTCCTTCAGGTCACGGTTTTAACTGCCTCATAGAAGAAGTTAGGCTTTTAAAGGTTTGTAGCTCACAAAATTGTTATTTATGCATACACTGGAAGATGACGTTTTATCCAATCGTCACTGTTCTTCCTTAGCTCGATGCGTGGTAAATACGGATGCAAAAGAAAAGGAAAGAGTTCACCAAGTTTTATTGATGAAATTGTTGTTCAAAACAAGTCTACCTCATTTTCTATTATTTTTTTAATCGATGTTAGCAAAAGAAGTTAAAAAAACCATCGACTAAACTTTGGTTAGAAGAAGTGGAACGAAAGAGGTTTCGCTGAATCGAGATCAAAATTGAAACATCTGAAATGATATATCCGTCTCTACCTCAAGTTATGTGCGAAAGGGAATCGAGCTTTTTTGTTCGATTCATGCCTCGAAAATTGTAGGCAAGACAAACCAATAAGTACCTCACGTGTAGTATACTATTAGTAGGAGCATGTTGGTGTTCTCGAACGTACACAAACAGTTACGTGAGCACCAACTTGCAGCAGAATTGTAGTTTGACCTCCTTAATTCTCTAGTCTTTAGCTCTCCGAGTAAAATTTTGCATAACGTAGGTGGTGTCTAACTAAATGACACTCTGTGCGACCGAAGTGTTTGGACTAACGTCATTGGGGTCCGGTACGCCTGCGCAAAAATTAAAAGCTATCCTCTTGTTTTAGTGTAACCGTAGGAACATTCAAATGATTAGAAAAGAATTTTTATTTTGTTTTAAAAGGACTGCTTCTTCATTTTCAATTTTCAAGTCATGCAAACGCACACTGCTCAAAAAGTGATTTTTTTCATTCAAATTTGGATTTCTTCATTTACCGTCTGTAATATCACTCACTAAGCGCCCTAAGTTTGAACAAGAAAAGAGACAACGTGTTTAGGCTACCAAACTGGCATTCATTCATTTGGCAACAAAGGAACAGGAAATATTCTTCACGTCCGTCGTCACGAGCACACCTCATGGTCATTGAGCATTGGTTGATTATGCACTCTCTGTTTTGACTTTTACAAAAACAAAAATTGGTAATAATATGGTAACAGGTTGGAGTAGTAAAATTAAAATCAATTCTTTCGTCCAAAATAGATCTCAATTATGCCATATTTATTGGGCAATATTATTTTTCTTTTGTTGTTTTACGTCGATAACGTCATATGCAATTTCTTAGTTTCAAAGTTGGGAGGGGTTAAGTGAAACGTAATGTATATGTTCTGGCAGACCCTTAAAGCAACGTGATTGAGTGTGAATGACCATGTATAAGCACTGTTAGAGTAAAGCCCGTAGGTTAAAAAGTAAAATGCCCATGCCGGCAAAGATTATCCAACTTAAACACTCTGGCGATAAATGTCACTATTAAGGATTTATGCGCACGCCATTGTTCATTTGCACAAGGAACCATAGAGAGGGCGCCAGTCAAATGGCACCACTGTGACCAAAATAGAGGGCGCCAGTTCGTGATACCACTCTTACCACTGTTTTCTTTCTTTGAGCATTTCTACAGTTCATCATTTTCGTGCGTTCTTTTCAAATTTTTTCAGAGAATCGTCTACAAAACTGCTAGTGCAAAAACCATTGAGGCAAAACGTGTCGACGTATCAATTTACGGATCTAAGAGAATTCAAACACGATTTGACTGAACTTTTCAAATGCAAACTTTCAGTTACATTTTGGTAAATCACTGTCATCATTTTAAGGCAGGATGAATACCTCAAACGGGCAAATTTGTTAAAGCATAATGAATGTGTAGTGATACCTCAGCTAAACGCGTTTCGTTTCCATAAAATTCCCATAAAATTAAAAAAAAAGAATGTGTGTAAATATTGAAGATTTATAAACTGTTTCCCGAACCAAAAACTACCTCAACACGCCCCCATAAACGATCACTCTCACTGTGCTAAGACTATACTGTAATCTACCTCATTTAACCCGATCGAACGATAGGTAATCCCCATTGAAATGGAATAACGCCCTTACGGTGTATTACGAAGTTATGTCTTCTAAGCAGCAGCTTGTGCCGAGCAAAGTGCACTTGTGGTTTAATTGTTTACCGAGAAAGCAGTGATTATAATGCCAGTATGTTTAAATATTATGAGACAATAACATACGAATCACGTTTATGGTAACCATGAGTTTACCTTCTCATTCATCTTGGTAACTTTGATATGTCAAATCTTAATATTATTAGGATGAGAAAGCTATAAGATTGCCTTCCCTTTTAAGGTTTGAACTGAAAATTTTCTCCCACAACCCTTCTTATATGTACTCTCAGATATGACGTAGCAACTGTAACGTCCCCTTTTCTTCCCCCGTGCAATGACCTCATCCCGTCTCCCTGTCAGAATAATTGTAGAGAGAAGTATATGTGAAAAATGCATCTCTATTGAAACACCCAGTATGAGAAATCCATTACAGTAGGAGATCACATGGTTGAACCTTTTTGTTTTAAAAACTTCAGTGGAGAGGATATTGGCAAATCAATGGCCGAACAGGTTCCTATTTTGTAAGAACCAAAATAAGATTCATTGTCCAACCAAAGCAGATGGTTTCCAATGAGATTCTTTATTCCCCAGACAACCGGAATGATTCAAATACATTTGGTCAAGTTTAAGGAACGATAGTTCCAACAGAAACATACTAAATATCGTTACTATGGAAAAGTGCATGCATTCTGATTAAGACCAACTAAGGTATTAAAAACAGGCTAACAAAAATATCAATCAGTTTGCACGATTTCATTTTGAGCAATGAGTCTTTAAATTTGTCGAAAAGGAATTTCCCGAACATTTTTGTAGGCCTGGTAAATTTTGTCACTATTTCCAAGTTCTTGTTTTGGGCGAGGTCTTTGAAAGCAGTTGATGGGTGTGTCTGTCTGTTCGAACTGGTATAGCCGATACTTCGTCCGTAGATACAAAATGTAAGTGATCCGCAAAATAGTGTTAGTTATTTGCTGTTGGGCCCCTTGTAAATAAGCTTGTTAAGCTTTTACTTACGAAATGAACCGATTGTTTAACTTCATACCTTAAAGACGGAGTGCAAAGACCGAGTCCACTTGAAATCCAATGACACTCATTGTGACTTGTGATTTGTGATGTTATGTTTCACAGTTTCAATGGAAGTGATGTTTTTAGTTCTGGTATTTTTCAAATGTGTTACCTTTTTATACAAGGGAAATTAAGGGTTTACCATTTTGTGCTAAATGAAAAGTTCATATTACCATGTGAGATCGCTTTTTTACGTTTTCCTCAAAACATGTTCTTTCAAGTATGTTTTGAAGAAGTTGCGAGAACGTCACTTTAGAACGTGTTACAAAACAACTGATACTTTTTACCGAGGGAAGTGGAAACTCCTTTGAATACAGATAAGCTCATTCATAATTATTTTGCATGTCCGTTACACACAATCCTGTTAGAATGATTTGTCAACGGAACATACTTTTGGAGAGGGCGGTATGTAAGAACTTAAGAGTTGCAGTCTATGAGAGCTTGCGTTCAGGGGAAACCAATGCTACCTCGGAGTTGAAACCTTGTCCAGTAAGGTTGATGAAGTCAGGCCAGCTGATTTCGAGTGTTTTAGGTGCCTTAATGCATCGAAGTTTGAAATTAAATGGTTTATCAATTTTTGTTGCTAAAAAATGCAGGAATTTATGTAAATAGCTTGTTTGGTTTCCACCTTTTGTATGTGGCCATTCTGTGCAGATGGGGTAAAGAGGACGACTCCCTTTTGTTTGCACATGAGATACGTGGGTCACAACAACACAATCATTTGTCAGAAAGGAAGCAAAAATGGCAGTAAAGCAAAGCCGCATTGTCTTTTTTAAGTTTTCCATAATTTTCGTCTGAAAAAGGTAAAATTTTTGACGCCAAAAAAAAAAAAGAAAGGAAAAACCAAAAGTTCATACCGACGGAACTGAACCCATACAGTTCATATCAGTTGTACTCCTGAACTAACTTCAGTTTGTCCTGTAGGATATTAATGGGTAACCCCAAGTACATTTGTAAAGTAAATAAAGGTATTTTCAAAACCGACCCAACTTAAGAAATACAGAGGCATGGCAAGTGGTGATTGGTTGACGCAAGTTTGATATGCTTGTAGCCAAGGGTGGCTATACATTGCCATTTTGAAATAACGTATACTTTTTGGATACCTCTTTCTTGTGGTTTTATTCAAGCCTGCGATAACTTCAGTATGCTACTTACTACTGCTACATGTTGCTTATCCCATTCAACTAAGGAACACATATTCAGGAAGTGACCACTACTAGTTGGGGTTTTATCAGATTAAAAATACACTGAATTGTATATGTGCTATTAATAAAATGGAATAATCTGGCTCGTAAGTCTCAAAAGGACAAACTCCGATAGACCAAGTTTTCCAAATAGCCTTAGTACTAGGAAACTTGAAATATTCATTAACTTTAGCTGTATAAGGCGTATGCCCTTTTCAAAGACCGTAACTTAAGCTCACAATCAAACATTTCGAACATGAAGTTAATATGCATGTTCATGGGGTCGTAGTTACAGCAGGACTCTACGGCAAGTCTTTAAGTCACGTGACCTTCATTCCTTTCGTTTGTATTTATTTATTTATAATTTATTTATTGTAATTTTCTTGTGCATGTTTCACCCTCTGCCCTTGCAACTTTATTCCCGAAAATGCTCAGGGATGTTTGTATTTAGATTTTCCGTCACCTTTTCGCATGCACTTGATTTTTTGTGTGTACTCAGGGATACGTTTGTCTGCGTTAAGTACTCTGTCCAGCCATAATCCTTGAAGCCTCGCAACGAAATAGCAGTGTCACCACAGTGTTGTATATTGTGCACCGGTTTAAATTATAATGTAAATGCATAAATTAAAAGTTACCTAAGTTCTTGTTTTTTTTTTATAATTTTCATTTACGTTTAACATTAAAGATAAGTTTACGTTAGCACCACCTTAGTCACTTTGAAACCCATCAGATGCAAGAGAGTTATGATTGTATTTAGCATGATTTAAAGTTTTTTTTCCTAGTTGATCGGGCTTAGGAGATTTATCGCTTGGACTCTTAGTGGTCAACGAGGGTGCATTCAAGTAAAAAAAAATGAAAGTTAGAAGACAAGAAGAGAAAACAGCCCTCTGAGTGGTAGTTTATTTGGCAGTTGAAGAAAAGATCTTTAAAATCTGTCCTTTTGTCAAAGACAATTCACAATGACAAAATGAATAAAATATAATTTGCGCCTTTGTCACTCTTCTTGCCATATACTAGTGATAGTGACCATGTTCTTCAGATACGAAAATCATTTCAGTTGTTTAAACGTCCATTTATCGACAGTTTCGCCTCCCTTTTTCCTACAACAAAGAAGAAGTGACGATATTTCAAGTTACACAATCCGTCAAGTAAATTTTAGTGTTTTAAAACATCATTTCTTGGACTGAATGAACAGGCAGAGTAGTACTAAAAAGATCATTCAAAATTAGATTAGATTAAATTGTTAAGCATGACTTTCGGACATACAAGTGTGAAGGCTCAAACTAAATTAGAATTTCATGCGATGGGAAAGTTTTTGAAGTTTCAGGTAGAGATGGAAACTTACAAAATCCTTACTTTTTCCTATGCGAACCCAGGATTTTGATGGCCACCATTCAGGCAACATTTTTGCAGTAGAAAACTATTAGTTTATTATTTATTCACTGCTAACAACATAGTTTCATTTGAAGCCGGGTCCGAGAGCCGTGAAATTTATTTTATTCATACCTGTTTTCGATCAAAAAGAGACAATTAGGTTCATTGTTAGAAAATTACAATTTTCGGATGCACAACTGATGCTTAAATTTAAAGTCTTTGGCAGCAAACTCATCAGTAGTCATAGTATGTAACATGTTAAGGCTTTTTATACCGAATCCGGTGCTTTGAGCTTAACCAGACTGTCGTTAAGAATAGGCATTCCTTCCGGAAGTCTTTTAACTGTTTGCACATATTCCACGTCGTCAGATTGATTCATAATTCAGAACTGGAGACAGTGGTTGCATTGTAAACACTTCTCAATGCATTTGAACAGTAATAGGCTACCCAGAATTTGATTTGCTGGTAAGCAGAAGAAAGCCGTAGACAACGTGTAAATTTGGAAGTGCAGATTATCACTTTTGGAAAGGCAAAATATTTGTTGTTGGACGGAAGGGGGAAGAGGGTGGGTGGGATTTGCTCGATCCACCATATGGGCCCAGAAAATCAGAAATCATATATTTGAGAGAAATATCGGTGGTATAATGGAATATAATTGGCAAGAGGTCGTTTCAAGACCTCCCCTCTTCCTTTGGTTACGGGCCTAAAGATAAAGTTTATTTCGCTCCTCCCTACATCCTGTACTCTCGCTGCCCCAAGAAACTCGATGAAATTTGCCCCCCCCCCATAAGGAAGTAACGATTGAGGAGGGGCAATCGAGCACGGGGTGGCACGCTCAAATTTGAAACAAGGAGTAGCATTTGCAGATAATTTCCCTGTCATCACATGTTCTGACTAGTAGCCATTATGTTTAAATCTTACATTGCGATAGTCAAGTATAATCAATTAGAAATCAAATAAGATCGTATAATATATTTTTCCATGTCCATTTCTGAAATATGTTGGTACCTTTCAACTATGTTGTTTTTCTTTTAAGGGCATTAAATTTTATTTTTCGTCATCAGCACTTTTCATTCTTCAAATTGATGTAATAGCACCATAGAAATAAGCAAGCAGAATGATATCATGGGGAAAAGCGAAATAAAAAAAAGTAGTATTTTGTTGTCGCAAAAGATAAGCATGTACCAATTGTCCTCATAAAGTTATGTAACCATTTCACAGATAAATATGTAAACGTCCGCTTGATGTTAAGAAGGTGAAGCTGTGCCGACCCCCCACTGTTAGACATAAACAGAAACATGCTTTTTGACTTCTTATAGGAAAATAGGGAGGGAAATTTACGTTGGCCCTGTATACACGGTAGGCTCTGTAAAATCTGAAGCTTATATAGCAGTTACTCAAGATTGTTCTTGCCTGCACTACTAAAAGTCTGTATGAGCGCTTTTCTTAATCTCGGGCTCATTCAGGTCAGGCTCGTTTGCAGCTTTTTCAGTGAGGGGGGGGGGGTCGATTTTGCCACAAGTGGAACATTTTACCCCCCGAATTTGACCGGAAGTGCCGAAGACACATGCATCGAATGTCGAACGCCGATGTTTATGAAGATAGTCAAACTTTGAAAATTTTTCAAGGGCTTTTGAACGCTGTGTGGGACATAATAAAACACCAAACATCTCATCATGTATTACTAAAGTACTATCCGAAGCGGAACTCCAGATATTGCGGAGATTCGTCCGAACCCCCTGAACCCCCTGCATACGGGCAGGGGGGACAAAACTACATTTGGGAGTAGCTCCAGGTTTTCGCCTACAGTTGAAGATATCCCTTAGGACTTTTTTAAAAATCACTAAGAAAGGACTTCAGCAACACGTGGTTTCATAGTCGTCCGTATGGACAATTTGTTACTACAATAGATGAGGTTCCTATGCTGGTCTCTAAGTTCAGTGTAGTACCATTTTGTCATAGAATGTATAATTAGTCCAGTTTATATTTATGCCTCAGCTTTCTAGTTATTTTCTGTGCTCTATTCTCGGAGTGTGGTCTGGACAGTATGTCTCATTCCAAGGTTCCGTTTTGCCATTTTTATATGTAACAGCTTACCTCTTTCAGTTGGCAATTGTTTATGTATAATGCTCTTCCATTTTAAACTTTGAGACGTCCAATTTCAGTCCTGCTTGCAAATATTTCTTCAGTTCTTATATTTTTGTGTGTCTGGTAATCCTTTCGACTTCCTCATACAAAATGATGCTTTAGAAAATGTTAAACCCCTAACAGTACATATGTAATTTTTTAAACTTGCTTAAGTCATTTCTGGTTTTGTTTGACCGTCCACAATGTGTAACGCCCTTTAAAAATACTATACCAGGGGATGATGGGCTACTAACCTAAGTCATGTATCTGCGTTGCATATTACATGAATATTCACACAGATAGGACCAGAATGACGTCACTGGAACGCAGACCTAAAACATGACAACATGTTTTACACCTTACTGGTTAGTGTCCTGCCGGGCTTATGAAAATGAGATTTACCTAGCGTTTTGTGAGAAAGCATGACAATAGTCATGTCCTCCTTAGCTTCCTTTTGTAAACATTAATCAACCACATTATTTGTTTGAAAGTGAAAGTTACAGGTTTTCTAGACATTTTAGACAATTTTCAAGAAACTTTTCCATACCTTTTTGTTTTAATTAAACAATTTAAAGCCTCTATTTACATTGTGCTTGCATACTTTAATTAATAGATGCTCCACACACCTATCGGTATATTTGGATTGTCACAAGTCACAGTCCATTCTTATTACAACTGCAGTTAACAGGTCAGTCATTAAAGCATCAAACCATTTAAGAATATAATGAAAAATTCGTCCAGTAATCGTTTGGGTGGAGATTTGTATGTGTGAACGAAGTTATCGGCAAATGGGCATTTCAAGCTGTACTTCCTAAAATGGTGATCATAATTATTTTCCTCAAAGACTGGGTGTATGTTTTCCTTAAGCCTTCACAGTAGTTGTGATTGGTGATGAACATTGTTGTTTACATAGCCCAATAAAAGGCGTTCATTTGTATTGAGTACAATTTTGTCATGGTTTTGTTACTTCCTGTATGGAACGCCATTTTGGTATGTTCTGATATGATGGGTAACTCGGGTTAAATTCCACCCTTTTCCCCCAATGCCCGCAATGCAGATCATCACGTTTTAAAGAATTAGACCAAATTTGAAGGCATTTTATGTTTCAGGGCTGATCCAGTGATATCACACTGTAAAAGCGTATTGTACTTTGTCAGTTGCCGTCAATTACTTATAGTTTCCATACTTTTGACGGTTTCCAATTTGACGGTTTTACCTATATCCATTACCTTAGTAAACGGTAACAATGTAGGCATTGAGATATAAACGAATTTCGCAGATTCGGTATTTTTCCACTTCCTCACCTTGGTTGCCTCCATCATAAGCTAGATATAAGTTAGATCATTTAAAAAGTTATGCAAGTTTCGACCAAATGAAATATTACCTATGATATGACGTTAGTTTAGACTTACTCAAGTCGTGTTGCTTTAATTTTCTGTTTGTAGCCCTTTTGATATGAACAAGTCAATAAATAAACATGATTGGGTGGAAATCAAATCAACCCTAAATGTCGTTTCATTATTTCTAGCGATAGTGCATTCTGCCGTGTGTCAGCAATATCTGATGTTGCGTTTTTTGTTGTGATAATAATTAGCCAACATCATTGGAAGAAATGCATATGAATGCATCTGAAAATATCAAGCGCAATTTCCACGCGAATCATGCTCGTCGAGCATAACAGCTGGGCCCAGGCAACTACCGAAGGGCCCCTGTTGGGGTCAACATTTCGGGATATTACCCCTTTTTTGAGACTCTAGTTTACCCCCGATCCGGAGAAAAGTTGGTCATAAACGCTGCCATTTTGCCTTTTTTACTTACAATTCCACGTGTTCCTGGTCTAAATTGTCAGTGGAGAATGGGTTTGGGAACCCTTGTCGGACTAATGTTACGGAATTAAATACATATATTCCGTAGTTGTATTGTCATAGCTACCGAAGAGATACGTCCTAATTGGTGATCCGACGACGACACCGTTTTGAGAAAAATGTAAGTTTAAGCTGTTTTGCTTGTAATGTATCCCACAGTATACATGGTCCACTAACTAGGCATATTGATGGTTCTTTTACTTGAGACATCACTATTGAATTCTTATAGCCTAACCCCCGGGTCGCGTTAAAGACTGTAATAAGCACGGAGCCTCAAGTCCCCCGATTGTGATCACTTACAGACTTTGCCTGATGATCACACGTGGTACAATACCTGAGCCGTGATTGGACAACTGGCTCTACTACAGCTTGTCCCCTGACAATTCCTACCGGACAATTCCAAACCGGGGCAGTTTGCTTCTGAAAAATTCCTACCCATGACAATTAACTCTCAGACAAATTCCCATATCAAAAAATTGGAAATTCCTGGAGAGGGATTGTCCAAGTGGGACATCGTTGGGGTGGCCGGGGTGGGGGGGGGGGGGTTGTAGGAGAACCGAGCGATCAACGTATGATGGGGACCGTGGAAATATGATGAAATAACACTCCTCATTAGGAGGCTATACATATATAGAAATTTATTGACAAGTGTACACTATCGGACTATAGGTAAAGCGACGTAGCTGCACCACTTAAAATGGTACACTTACAAAGGTATGCATCATGAAAACAAAACAGAACCTAGTTGGGCAAATTGTTTCCAAGCAGAGTTGATGATAGGCGGGGGGGGGGGGGTCCATGCCTCCTGTCAGAGAAGGCTGGCCCCTCCGTGGGAGACTTTCAGGGTATGATAAAGTAATCCTCAAGGGCGACACCTTACTTGTATTTCTAGCGGATTACCAGGCAGCAGCCTCGCCTTCTTATTGGCGGACGTATTGTGTTAAGGAATAAACAACGACCTCGGTGAAGAGACGTAGCATGCAACTTTTGTCATGGAAATGATTTTAATGCAAAATTTCGGCACCCTTCGGTCGCAAAGTACTTTTCCAAAATTTTGCCTCTGTATGGAAAACGTATCAAGAGGCCGGGGATCATAAAGCTATCTAGTATCATGAGTGGCCGCGTACGATTTTTCACACATTTTAAGGTGCGCTTCGTGCGCACCTTCTATTGGCAGGTTGTGAATGTTAATAAAATAACGTAGGAAAAACATTCTGAAATATGTAACTCCTTGACCCTTTCGTTATTCTTACTCCCTTCTCGCTCGCTCACTCCCTCTTAGGTTAACACGCTGATTTTCTGAATTCTAATTGGTTTACCTTCGGAGCAGATGTCGAATATGTACACCACTCTGGGCAGCATGAGTGGAATCTTCCTAAAGCCCAGAGCACAACTAGCATGATCCGTCGTCCCCACTCTCACCCCAAAATCCCCCTCCCTCCCACTTCAAATCATTACACTGTTGGTCAAATTGTGCTATTTAATTTGATGGTCCGCTTAGCGTGCATCTACCGCCATACAAAAATACTTAAATACTTCATGCTAATGATCACAATTTTGTTAATTCGAGGTGTTTTCCTGTACTCAACCAATTCGAGGCGTTTTTCTTGTACTCAACCATTTGCCCTACAGTGGGACCCTGTAGCCCTACTGTGGGACTGGACACAACCACCTGCAGGAAAGTGCTTTGCATCCCCACAATGCCTCCAGCTCCACTCAGTCTCCTATGATGGTGTGCCCCTCCTTGGAACATTGTGCCCCACCCCCACTTTAAAGTCTGGCAACGTCACTGCGTACTGGGTATATCTTGAAAATCAATCAACCTTTTGGGCCTTTGAACGATTTTCTGTCATCTATCAAGTCTCCAACACCAGAAGAAAATAATTTTGATTCATATATACCAAGATGGCATCATGTTACATAGCAAATTGCCACAGCACATTAGCAAATAATTCAAATTAGGTGTAAAACCCCTTAGCTTAACCCCCCCTCCCTTCCCTCCCACAAAATAAAATAGAACACTGCCACTTGGTTCCAACCCCTTAACCAAACCAAGCACTACCCTCCTGTTATCATGATCCATGGACAAGTTGGTTTGTGCCATCTAAGTTAAGCACTATTTCAATGATGGTAGTTGACCTAACAACTAACACAATTTTTGAAACACAAAATTGCTTTTAGTCAAGAATACACATTCAAAAAACAAATAAAGTTTCAGACTGTAAGTTCTAATTTTATTAGATTAATAGAAGAATACAAATATTAGAGAAGACTTTGATGTGTATGTACACCTTCTTTAGAAATAATTGTACTCCTCATGCAAAGACGAACAATTCTGCATCTGTACATAAACAGCTGTAAAATATAATATAAAATAAGACATATCATTTTCATTAGATTTTTACTAAATAAACGAAAATCAAAGCTACAACTATTCAACCTTGTCAGAATGGATACAAGGCATAGCTTTTCATCAGCCTTCCCCCTCCCCCTGCATGCCCCCTATTCACATCAATATTTTCTTTCTCCTATGCATTACTAACATGTTTTGACCAACGTAAAGTTACTTCTCAAAAACACAAATGGCTCCAAATCAGGCAATACTCCTTTTATGGTATCACTCAACGTGATTCTTTTGTAAAAAAAAAAACAGTTTTCTAACTTTCTCACATCAAATCTATACCTGCCATTGAATCCCATTTATTTTCATACCTCCTTACAACACTCAAGCCCTACCTTGAACACCAATTACAACTATTTCAGCAAACTAGCTTTCCTCCAAACCAAAACTGTTTCTGTGATGAGGATAAGGTTCCTTCAGGAGAGTGTCCACAAATTGTCCTCTTGTGTGAACAACAAGCCTCATTCATTAGATTTATAATATTACAGACTGCAAGCTAACAGCTTAAAGTGTACCTAAAGTCGAAAAGTTTTAAAGATACATGTCACAAAGCTTGACAAATGAATTCAAATGGTCCAACTCCCATTTCTGCAGGACATTCCTGAGCTGAGATATAAAATCTTGAAGCTTATTCACTCAATTTAAAATGGTAGATTGTGCAATAAGTTGTGATGTCATTCCTGTACTACTCAAATTACTTTTTTGTTTTTGTTTTTCGAAAGCCATTGCACCTTGTCCCGAAATATGATCACTGTCTTACTGCTATAGGGTGATTTGACTATACAAGCCCTCTCCATACAGCATGCTTTGCAACAAAACAGTACATTTTTCAAGGTTATATAATCATTTCAATTTAAAAAGGAAACATAAGCAGGCAATGTGAGTTGTACAAGGAGGACATCACAGATTATTGCACTATTGACTACTTCAATATAAGTGAATATTTTTTAACATTTTATACCTCAGAAATGGAATAAGCTATGAAGATGGGAATTGCATGAATAAGATTTATTTTCCAAGCTTTAAAATATATATTCTTGTAAATCTAGACTTAAGGTTCACTATAAGGAGCTTGTGTGAAAGCCATGCCACCATCTCTTCTCTCCTAAGTCCCTACCTCTTTCCTTGTCCATAGAACATACACTATGCAGCCAATATTGTACTGCATGCAATCCTGGTGCCACTGTGTACACAAAAAATAACCAAGAAATTTCACCTGAAGACTAGAGTACCTGTGTTAACTAAAATCATGATTTTTTTCTTTGCACCCATCATGAGCAAGAATTATAATCTATCTGCTCTGATCTCTTTCAAAGCAAAGTAAGCAAAGTCACCATGTTAACTGGTCGATCTCACAGCACTTCAGTCCAGCGGCAATCAATTTGAAGGGAAAGCCTCATGCAAGTGACATGAAAGCCAGGGACATACCGGTGTACAGTGCCTCCAGCTGAATTCAAATGTCATACACTTGTGAAATGCATTGCTTCAGGGCAGCTGGCCTAAACCATTCTGCCAATGTAAGAACCTTATCTCTCTTTCTCTGTAGAGTTGAGAAAATAAAAGAGTCAATGAAAGTTTAATACCCATTGAGGTAGTATCTCTCCATGACAATGCAAAACTGCTTTTATCTATCCACAGTTAGAAACTTCCACTCTGCTGTATTCATATTAAAACAGTTAACTGCACACAGCCACTGGTGACCATTTGGTACATTTAATGTGTTTTTGTTCATATTGCACAACCTAATGCATATCCTGCAAAACAAAAGATCCCCCCCCCAAAAAAAAAATCACCTTCACAAAGCATTTAAGCAGGAAAATATCTTTCAGACAGCATGAACAGGAGAGTGAGTAGGATCCTGTATGCTTCTTTATGAGGAATTTTGCACTGCAGACCATAGTTGACAATGCTGAATTTTTTTGGATTTTTGGCCATTCTGCCTCCTGGGCCCCAGTCTGGGCTCCTTTTGAAGAAATCCCAATTCTGTCACCGTAGGAAGCATGGAACATTAATTATTAAGAACACAGATACTGATACTTTTTGTTTTTTTGCTGCAATTTACTTCTGAGGAGACTGACAGGAAAGAAGATAACACAGTTACCATGAATATGAAAACATGTACAATACTGAAAATTCTTCTGAAATGATACACCCGGGCTTATTTTCAGGGCTTCTTCATCTTCTGAATATAATGCTCTTTTCCAAAATTTTCTAAAATGGTTCTCTGCCACTATGGAAGTACTACCCCTGAGGTAGTACTTCCATGCTGCAACATAGCTGGCTTTTTACACTTCAACTGAAGCTTCTGAACCCAGATTCAAGGCAGATACCTCATATATCCCCAAAATGAATGGATTCGTTTTCTTCTTTAAAGTTGTAAATATTACCATCAAAGTGAACAAAATACTCTATACATAAATTGCATGCACAATACACATACGGGGATGCAACTACACCACCAAGCCACACTTTGACCGACTTTCTTCAGCAGCATTGGTTTCTATCTCTGAAGGGACTTTAAAACTAAAAATCTTTCCTCAAAATTACCAACAGGGAATGGGAAAGTCTGTCAGGCTGAGTGAAAAGAAAATATAAATGTTTTCCCTTTCTACAACGTCAAAATCAATTGGGATATGAACTAAGTACGTATATAATATCAGTATCTGGCTATGCAGCAAAAAACAAATACCATTGTACTATGTTCTGGATGCTTACAACACCAAGTATGCTTGTATATTCCAGGCAGAAAATTTGAGGAAGAAATATAAACGCTACTGAATGGACAACTGTGCTTCAACTGTGTGACGATACATGTTAAAAAGCTGTCTGACATTAGCCTACAATTCAGAGTATACAGTAGACCGATCAGTGCTGTGAACCTATGGTAATGTCTTCAAGTTTTCAGAGAAATCTGATATTCCCATATATCAGTACCACACAAAAAGCCCAACTTCCTGTGTTCTGCCAGACCATAGCCCTGTACCCTAGGATCCTGTAGATCTGTCTCAAACTCTGCTAAATTTGTAGCTTAAGAGTCTGTTGTACAATTCATATGCTGCCTGTTTTCAGTAGTCTCAAGGCATCCTCTAGGTTTTTAATAGCTGTAGGTACATCCTCGTATTGGAGTGCACTTATTGCAAACTTGCAAAGTTTGGTTGCTTTGGCATAATCCTCAGGAGCAAACTGTATTGAATCTGTGGAAATGAAACAAAAGCTGAACTGAAAAGTTGTCATCCTTTTACTTACTTGAAAGTAGCATGACGACAGTTATTATCTTTTCACTTACAGTACTTGAAATGAGCATGTCGACACAAAATTTCAAATTCATATGTTGTGAACAATTCCATCTCGAGCCATGAACCATTTCAAATCATTTGTGCACATCAATTATGACTGTTATGGCCAATTCATACTTAAGCATATCCATGAAAAGCGACAAAAGTTGAACACTGTTCAACTCATGAGCTATGTCTGTGACTGGCCTGGAAAAGCAAGGAATGACCATACATGATTCTTATAGCTTTATAGTGCATGAAAATTTGGAAGTATAAACCTGCAATTTAATACTTCAAGTAGAAAAGCTCCTTAGCAATATAAGAAATAGGTGACAGTCTTTGGCACAGAGTATCTTCATAGATCTTCAGTATTAATACACACCCACAAAGCACATTATGTGTATCAATGCAATTTGCAAACTTTATCATATCCATGCAATAATTATGAACTTGTCACACAATACTCCACTGCTGTAACATGTACATAACACACGGCAGTAACCCAGTTCAGATATTACAAATCTACCAATTAATCCCCCAATATTCAAACATCACTGAACTAAAATACCACTGAAGAAGCATGAGTATAAACAACACTCACAGTGACATGAAGCCAAATGCAAACTCTGAGACTAAAGTAACACTGAACACAAAAGTGGATCACGATCGCATTTTCATCTTGGTTTTGTTAAATCTTAGCCTAATTGCATTCACTGTTATTGTCAAAAAAGCATGTGGTCTTCTGAGCATACATGTATAGTCCTAGACTAAGCACAACTGTAATGTATAGCATTCTTCAGTATGGGAGTCTGAACAATGCACGAACGTAGCCACACACTACACAACTTTTAACTCATGTCGCCTTCAGCTGGGAAGAACCAACATGTTAGTTCTTCCCAACTGGAGGCAACACAACTTAAAACTGGTCATAAAACTGCCAGCCACAGTTGTAAACTCACACACACTGAACGACTGTTGGAGACCAGACGATTGAATTGAGTTGTGGTGGGCAAAGTTGTGAGTTGTGCAGCTAGCTTAACACATGCAATATTTACACACTAAAATAAATTTCATGAATACTTATTAGGGAAGATACTTCTTACTGATATAACTTACTAAACATAGCTTTTTAGAGAATCTGGGCCCTGGCCATTTTGCACTGCCTTGGAGAAAATTGACAGAGAAGACAATACAGGCTGTGGGTAATTTTTGCCTCCAGTTTCTTCCAAATTACCTCCAAATATTGCTGTAGCTGGAATTTTAATCATTACGAGGCCCTGTTGTTTACTGGTAACTATCAAATTTGTAAAAAAAGTAGACACCCTACTCTATTTTCATTTGTATGAACATAAACACTGCACATCAATGGCAAAATCCCACCATAGTAAATTAAACACACATCAATGGGTTGGTAAAATGGGTACCAAACATATGGTATAGGGTGGGACAGGTGGGCACCCACAAAGTCCCTATAGAGTGTTCGGTACCATTTGAGGGTGTGAATGAACTAAAAGTAACTTTAGTAAAAAGAGCTTATTGTCCTCTATGTGCTAAGCTGAGGAATTGGCACCTGTTTGGTATAGTGATGAATGGAGTACTGAAAAACACACCAACTTTGTCACTACACTAAACACACGTTTCTGCCTTTTCGTGAATATGACAAAAAAAAGGGAAAGTACTCAATGTTAGTAGTTGTCAGGATGCCTGTGATAATGGAAATCTGGGTGGAAAACCGAGAATGACAAGTTGGTTGTATGAAGAAGAGCAACAAAATTTCAGGAGACAGAAAACAGATAGCACCCAAAGCAACTGCACACTTTCCTTTGATAATGGCAACTTTCCTACGTTATGAGCACAGACTTCTTATACATATATATCAGCAGAACATGCTGCACTAATGTCCTATGCATAAATTTCTCCACTGTACATACGAGTTTTGGCTTACCAATGTGGCTGCCTACTATGGTTTTGTGTGTAAAAGTTTGGACTTGCTCCAGTGGTTCAGTATCTTCAAATTTTTTGAGAAACTTGTAATATTTTCAAAAGGATGCAAATTTAAGTCAAATTTAACAAACAGAATGCAGGGCTTTGATAGTTCTCTTCCATGCATGTTTGCATTTCATCTGCAATGTTGCACATTCGTTGTCAAATTACACAAATAACAGTAGCTCAGTAGCCATCTTAGTGAGCCTAAATTCGTTTGAACTGTGGCTACCGTGTTGGTCACATGATCCTTTGTCCATATGTATATGAAGTCAGTGGTTTTGGGCCAGCAGTTGAACACTCACTTGTTCGTGCAGGTTGCATTGCACCAGCTGGTTGCTGTTCTGGAGTTGTGGGTGGAGCAAATGCTCCAGGCTGCGTCTGATTGGTTGGTGTACCTGCATTCATATGACGGGGTACTGGGGCTGGATGCTGAGGAGGGGGCATGTTTGTTGGTTGCTGAGGGGGATAAGAGTTGGCTGGAGGATACATCTCTGTTGGAGGCTGACCAGGGGGGTATAAATTGGGATGAGCTGGGGGGACTCCAGGACCATGTGAAGCTGATGCTCCATCCGATGGTAAAAAGTTACCTAGAATGAGAACAAAAATGAAGACTATTAGAGCTCCTAAGTGCTATAAGCTGACTTTATGAAACTACGGCAGTTAACAAACACTTATGAAATTGTTCAAAGAAGCAAATTGCAATAGAATAGAGAGCAGTGATACGCAACTCTTGTTGACACCAGTCGTCGGCACCAGTCGGGCCGACCAGCACAAAGTAATGCCAACCATCACTAAGCTCACTGGCTTGCACTGATTTGAGATGACAGAGTAAACAAAACAGTAGTTTCTTGCTATCCACCATAAAGCAGTAATGGAAATAAAGTGAGAAAGCATCGCAACATATGTTTAGCATTTTTTGCGAAGCATTCCCTGACTTGGCTTAAGCTTTCAACCCCTTCATAATTATCACAAGAAATAAAGAATTTGTTCAGGGGCAAATGCTGATCATGGAGCTGCAGAGTATGAATCGTACCATTTTGGTTTTCTGTTCAGATACCTAGTGCATTTGTCTGTGCTATTTACTTGCAGTTCAGTTCATAGGCATCAATATGTCTGAAATAATAAGTTTCTATGGCTACTGTTAGTGTATCCCTCAGAATCTAAATCAAAACATTACCTATTTCAATTTAAAATGGCTTGAAAAATTATACAATCCATTTATTTCATTATTATTCTAGCAGAGGGAGAGGTTTTGGATATGTATGCAAAATATTGACTCCCAAAAAGGGGAGAGATATATTCTCAATAGTCCTATTTGGATTCACAGTCAAGCTACAGCTCTCTTCATACAGTCTGTACTGTACACAATATCTCGATTAAGCAAATTGATTTCCCAAATTCAAGTATTCAACCCAACTGGTAAAGAATCCCCAACACATGAAACTGAAAAACACCCTCAAAATCTGAAATATTACATTTTACTCTATGGAGCAACCTTCTTCAGGGAGGCTTGACACTTTTGCAATTGTGTGGACCTAACCTTCACATACATGTAGCTGCACCTAATGTACTAATCAAGTTAAGGCCTACTCCTAGAGCAACATGGCACATTAAAATCTTTCAAGAATTTTTTGTTGCAAAGTGTCTGTAAGTATTTTATTTGTTTCCTAACATTTTGTTATGCCTGGAAAGACTTATTTATCTGGTTGATCTGTTTGTCAGGGACAGATATTTTTTGTATTTTGATCAAGAAAAGGGACACAAAATAGGTGATATTTGCACTTAACTTATGGGTGTTATTTTTAAGGGTGTCATCAACTCTACCAATTTCTTACAAAAGTTGGTTGCAATGGTGCATTACTAAAAATAGAACCAACAGAACATCTGTGTCATGGACAGACATATTTCATGTAGTGACTAGGCAATGGGCAAAAGTTTTGAATCTTGGCTTTTTTTTTTGCACCTGCAGAGAACTATCACTGTTCTCAGTGCAAGGGTGATCATGAATAGATAGGCCCATTGTTGGGCAAGCACTCATTTTTTTTTCCATTTGGTTCTTCATTTAGTCAAAGGGGTGTTAAAAACGGTTGGCCATGGATGGAATTTTGATACAGTATCTATCCATGACAAAATTTTTGTAGAACTTCAACACACACAGTATTACTGAATTTTTCTCTACATGGCTACACAGTGGAAAAACAGGAAATATTTAGTATAGCAGGTTTTTGCATACAATAGTTTACCAATAAAAAAAAATAAATACATATTTCTCCCACCTACTTTGTGTAATGTAGAGACACTGGTGCATCAAATGTTAACAAAACTGTGAAATGATTGTAACACTCCAAGGTTTTTCTTTAAATTTAGTGTGAGTATGAAATAAAGTTCTCCCTCTTACTTTAATGACACAAAACTGAGAATACTTCATGACTAAAACAATTATTTTAAATATAATTTGAGAAATTTCTGTCCATGACATACTTTTCAAACCATATACATAAAATGGCTCATTCCACAATCTTGAGAAATCCTCAAGTATAGCATATTCTGTGATTATTCCACTTAGTTGTCGCATGTATCATAAGTTTTAACACTGTACCCTAAAATAAAAATTTTGGTCCTGCTTTCGAAATCCCAGCGATCAACTTCATTTATGAATAGGATGACGATGTTGTTTGTAACATGTTTTTGGCTATACTGGCCATATGCAGTAAAAAGCTGTTACAAGAAAGAAGTAAAAAGTAAGACTTGAACCACCAACACATGCTTGGACAATGATAAACAGATAGTGGGTTATCAGTGGTGGTCAGGGATTTTGGTGCTAAAGCTCATCCAGTGGTCACTTGGGGTCATTTTGCAAATAAACAAAAAATGCATTGTCTACAACAGATTTAGTGATAGTCTTCAGTATTCATCATTGTGGTCAATACTTTGGTAATAATTTGCTTCTTTGAGGGTTTTTAGATATCTGAGGTCAATGGTCATCTAGCGGTCATTTTGGTCCACGTATTACAACTTCTTATAAACACTCTGTTTCCCTACTCAGAATGTGCAGTAATGCTTTAAGGTTGCTTGCAAAAACCCAGGCCCTTGCATTTTTTTTTGGATCTGTTCAAAAAAAGTTGACTGTCTTCCCTTGAGTTTTCGGATATTAAACCCTGATGAAAACACTGATACAGTATTACACTAGTAAGGCTTTTACCCTTGACTGCAAAGCTATATCTGGTGAGCATGGTACAACGAAGGCCAGGGGGCAGAAAAAAAAGTTATCATATGGTACCTAATACACACAAGGTGCTACACAATCTAAGGTTATCTGCTACAAATTTTTTAAAATGTGTAGCAGTATTGCTAGGCCAGTTAAAGGATTAACTCCATAAATGAGATATTTACATTTTCAACACTGTGTTTAACTTCCACCAAGACACAGTAATCATCAGATTGTTTCAAATGAAAGGCACAAAAGTGTTCACCATGGAGTAGCAACTGGGAATGTAGTCAGTCTGGTGTATTACTGTCTTTATTGGGGAGAAAATTTGTTATCTTTGGAAAGGAAGGCTATCTTCCCAGTATGATACCACTGACATTCCAAAGAAGATGTTCAACTGTTTATAACTGAATTTGTATTAAGTTTTCCATATAAAGACTAATGATCTATTGACAAACATTTCCACATACCTGCCTTTCCCAAAACACCCCAACTATCTAATTCCATTACCTAGATTTAAAAACAAATGAAAGAATGAGTATTCAATAAGTATCCCCCAAATAAATCAGTGGTTCTTAAACAAATGCCACAACCAAGAATTGGAATGAAATTTTCAAGGTAATCAACTAACCAGGTTTAAACAATTGTTAATATTCCTTAGCTAGAAACAGAATATAAGATATCATGGGGATTAGGCCATTTTCCTATTAGCTTTCAGGGCAAAATTATGCATCTGGAATGGCATCGAGGCTAAACAACAGACTTGTTACATCTTCTGGTATATATTTATTGACATTTTCTAAGGAAGGGCACAAATGCCATTGACAAAAGTATGAAGGCTATGACTTCCATGGCCTTTGTTAGTTCTAGCATTGGGTACACACTTACTCAGATGGCAAAGTTACAAATGTCTGACTTACTCATTGCCACTGTTTTCCTGAAAAACTATTGCAAGTCAATTTCACCAGAATTCATTTACAGATCTATATTCCATGAATACAAGAAAATTTCTTGGTTTGTGTGTGACGTATCAACTCTGAGATTTCATCATATGACTTACAGTATTACCACTTCAAATTTATGATAAAACTGATGTACATTTTGGGGATTTAAAACAAATGCCACAAATCCCATTGTAATTGAATTTCTGTATGTTGTAAGTAAGCAGAATTACTTGTTGAGATGTCATAATTGTACTCTTTAGGTCCAGGTTTGGAGATTATTTTAAGATTATTTGTATTTGTTTGTTCAATCATAAAATCTGCAGTTTTACATAATTGTGGGATTGCCAGATCCTTGGTTTCTTTTGAATGGAATCTCCTTTCAGGATACACTTGCAGAGACGTAAAACAGGTTTACACAAAACTCGGGAGACATTTCAATTAACAAGAACTCTATGAACTGCCAACAAAATATCTACAGAATTGTAAAAACTTTTAAGGAAAGCATATCATACCTTCTTCATCATCACCCGGTGGTCCTGGTTTCGGGGTTTCCCCTCTCTTGAGACATGCAGATATATTAGCTGCTTTGTACTTTGCATACTTTTTCTGTGCTTGGATCTAGGTCCAAGAAAAGGAAAAATGTTTTTAAGAGAATCATTTGTAACTGCTTTTTAGAAGGAATGTGAAACTTTTAGACCTTTAATTAAAGCATGATGTCACCTACAGCATGACTGAACAAAATTTACCCTGACATAATATGGACACCTTTAATGGTCACTGTGCAAAACTGCATATCTGGCTGCCAGACATTCAATTACTGGCAGGCTATGCCCTTGTAGGACACCCAATGTACTCCATCTTTTGTCCAAAGTACCTACAGGGGGACTACCAAACAAGTTTTGGCCAATTTAGAAGAAACACCCAAACACTGCTTGGTTGGCTTAACCATTCAGAATTTCAGCACATAAACTGACCACTGTTATCTTCACTCTGAATGACTCAACTTTGCCTACTAACTAATGCAACCACAATCTTGACAAAAACCCTGTTGAGCAGGTAGCATCTGGAGGTTTACATGTTCAAAGAAACAAGTTACAAATTCCATGAAAATGAATGGAAGTAACACAATTTTCTTAAATACCAATGATTAAAACTTTTCCAAGGAATTTTATCAAATATAACATTAAAGGAGAAATAAACCCTGGCTTTTTCTGCATCAAGACTAACATTTTAATGTATGCCTCTTCCAAAAGATGCACATAGGAGGCATGACTACATTTATTTCAACCTAAAAAGTGATTTTTATGTTGCTAATGGTTCGCGCCATTGCTGTTTGAATTCTTCTAGTTCCTGGATGTACAATGACGAAAGCGAGCCTTATATCACATTTCAACAGAAAATTTACCAACCCACACAAAGTAATTAGAAC
>WURT03124271.1:0-11678 GCA_009936505.3 Holothuria glaberrima | reverse complement strand
GATTTAAAGGGAGAGAAAGAGAAATAGGTAGTAAACTGATTTTGTGAGACTGGTAAAAATAGAGGGGTGGCACAAAAGTGGTTAGAAAGGTATCAAAAGTATTCTTCATCCCAAATTGAAGAATTTCTAATCTGCACATGCCAGTCCTCCTTCTGAGCAATTTTGAAGATAACTTGGTAAAGTATCTACTGTAGGAGAAAATAGCATTTCAAAACAAACCCCAAATCTCCCGGTTGCCAAGCTTCATCGCTTCAAATACCACTGCCTTAATTCACTCGGCCACAGCACCACTTGATTACACACTTGGCTTTAAAGATATTGTTTTTCGCAAGGTGTACACATACCATCACACATTCCCATACCATCATACATTCCTTAGTGGTGCAGAAACCACAAAAAACAAAAAACAATCACCCTTGACAGTTAATCAAGATGTGTGTTCCATGCACCTATACTAATGAATAGCTTCATGCACCAAGATTTGCAAAGTTGAAATACTTTAAAATTTTTGTCTTTTCTCTTTTCTCAGAACACAAACGACATCTGGTGTTTTGTTGAAGTATGATGAATGAACTTTGTCTATTACATCTAAAGTGAGATGGACAATGAAACTTCTACTAGCCAAATTTGGCCCATGATCTCCTTCTTCAGTGATGCTTATCACTATTTGTGAAGTTCAATGGAATATCTCTGTAGCAACAGTGATAGTGGAAATCTGGTACTATCTTGCAAAAATTATGGTTTCTGTAAACTTTTACTTTTAAATAAGTTTATTCAGCAGTCATTTTGATGAAATTACAGTAAAGTTTTTAATGCAGTTTGAACAACAAACTCCATTTTCAAACTTGGTATTAACCTTAATGTTCAACAATTGTGGTTCTTTTCTATTTTTATTATACAGGTTGAAATTTACAAAGTAACTTTTTCTTGGGATATGAAATTATGTGACTTATGTCATAACTATGCCCAAAGGGAAAAACGTCATTTTCAGGCTGTCTTTCTTTACATGGCAATTCATGCCATGATTGTTTTGCCATTGGGAATATTTTATGTCAAACATCCTCTGCCTTGTGGAATGTCTTGCCATTTATCAATTGGTTCAAGCATGGTGTTAAAACTTGGCAGACAATTAGAAAAAGGTAAATATTTTGTACCAAAAGACAGTATTGAACATATTAGTTAAGATAAGGGAAACATCATGTTTTAATTGACTCCACTAAAAAATGGTTGTTTTTAGCACACATGAATACAAAGATAATTATTCAGCAGGCTTGCCAGGACACATAAAGAAAAAAAACCCTTAATATGGAGAAAATGCTCTTCATTCTTAAAGACAAGACAGTCATCACTCATCACCCCAAAGTACATTTTTAGTGTGGGGGTATCAAAATTCTCAGTTGGTTACTGCTTTTTGATTGACACCAAAGTTTGAAAATTCAAATGATACAGAGTAACTTACATTCCACACAATGCAGAAAGAATGTTTGGATTACATATTAAAGCCTTGGATGCTCACCAGGACATGGCCTGAAACAATAAAATAGGTTTGTGTCTGTATAAGGAGGAGCTTTAAACAGTTATGGGAGCAGCTACAAGTTGCTTAGTTGGGAGAATTGGAATTTGTCTGGGATGAGAACTGAGAAATTTGATACCCCCACACTAAAGACATACTTTGGGGTGATAATTGTATGTCTTTAAACAAACTTTATGCTGATTATGGCTGATGCTACATTGTGGCAAGTCACAGGGGAGAGGCGAGAGTGTCTTAAATGTATTTTTGTATTCTGGGGAAGCCATATGGATTTTGTGGGGGAGGAAGGCACAAGCTTTTTGGCCCAAATCTCTGAGTCTATTTAGACAATTGCCCCCTCCCCCACTGATACACCTGTGAGAAAGGTTGAAGTCATACCATGGGCACTTTCACATGATAGAGCTAAGTTTAAAATGTTTAAAGTTTCCTACATCTTCATGGGTCTTCAAATTTAGGAGTAATATTGTATAGTATTGTGACACATCTTTTGAGTGTCTTTATTCTTTGTGTCTTCAAGGAAGGTCATGGCATTGGTAAAATTTACAATTTAGAGAGATGCCAAGAAATACTACAAAGGATTTCAAATGTCCATGATATAATACTACTCCACTACACCTGCAAGATCTTTTTCGAGACAAAATCTTGCGAGGCAAAAGTGGACAGGGCAATACTGCAATTTATAGATTATTTTGATGAGCATGAAATATGAAAGTGTGAAAGCAACTGTAACTTAAGTAGCTGTAAAAATACATATGAAGCTGTAGGTCTTTCTTTACAGAGCACTCTTTTTCCACATTTTACATAACTGGAAGGCCTCCTGTCATTGGCTTGTTAAAACCAAATGGAAGAACTATTCAATAGCAAACTTAAATCATTGCTTAATGCACCCAAAGAATCATGTGAACTGGTAGTATAAACAATAGAGTAGTGATGTCATGCCAGTTTTATGCTCCCAGTTCCCATGATTCCCTGGATGAATAGCAATGATTAAAGTCTGCTATTTATGGTAGATATGCTTACAGATTTTGTAAAGAGGACATACTGCACAAAGGCTTAACATTAAAGTAGATGTAATGTAAACTTATCATACATACTCGAGTAGATTTTTATGAGCCTCATGACAGTGTTAATTGACTTTATAACATCAGACTGAAAACAGCATAAAGGTGTGGATAGTTTAAGAGTAGCAAGTTAATTTACTAAAGAACTCTATGAAAGGACATTCTGCACCATTTTGTTTTGCAATAAATAGTCTTAAAGACTAGTCATCTTACTACATAACTAAAAATAACACATAAGATGCACTATAGTTTACTATTTGAAATGAAATTTGAAAGAAATAAATATACATAGTTTAATTGAATGCCAAATGACCTGTCATTGCACTCAGTACCATGGAGGTAAAAAATGAAAGTATTACAGCCTTGTGCTCCAAAGAAAACTGATTTTACTTTGCCTTGGGCTGAAACTTAGAGTTTTCACCACACATTTATTCACAATTCTAGTCTATTTTGTAGGATTTTTGTTTTGTAGTGAAATCATTACTGTCTTTGTTTAAAAGTCACAACTCCTGAGAGCATTGTGCACAAGTCTGAACAAATATTTACAATCCTTTTGAGAGCAGTCATTTGTGCAGTAATGAATGAATGTCCAGAGGTAGCCCATTGCTGTAGGTAGTCTTTGTTCACAAAAATTAGGTCTTGTCACAGAAAATTAGACAGGACTATGGCCAGCAGTTTGTGCTGAAAATTTAAACTGCTTCCATAAACTAATGACAGGATGGGAAAGAGGTTTCAGGGGAGAAGATAGGAAACTCCCATGAACTGTGTTCTCTCGAAAAAGTGAGAGAGACTTTTGCGTACGGAAAGAGTTAACCTTAATGCAGCTAGTTAATTTCAGCACCATAACCACCCAGGCATAGGCATATGGGGTCTTCTCTTGGGGGCTGAGCCATTTTGCCATGGAAAAACCTGAAAAAAATGTGGAAAATACCAAATTTTTTTCTACTTATTGATCCTAGAAATCATTTTTTCTTAAAATAAAATTGTTATAATACCTTTTTGTAGTGTGTTATGCTGAGTATAGGTCCAATGAAAAATCCTGGTCTCAGATAAGTTAGGTGCTATGTGAACAAGGTTGAGAATATTCAAACAGATTTATATTATTTATTTAATAACTGTTTATCCAAATGACTTTTTGAACACCTTAAAAGCTATCAATCAGGCAATGTATGTACATTTCATGGTACACATTGACTTGATATGAGCTCAAATTAAAGCTTGCACCACACTGTGGTCAGATAAGGTAAAATTTATCTTCAATGTATAGATTTGTGGGTCATTGCAACCAAAATTGATCAACAGATTATTAAATGTGTACAATAGTAGAGTGTATCAGGATTCATTCCATGAAAGTTTATCTGAAATCAAAGGTTTTAACTAGAATTTTGTAAACATCATATTTTAAAGAAAGGAAAAACCAGTAACTGTTGCTGACCTTGTTTGTGTATAGTTACTTAGATGAGGTTTTACAGCCCAGTTTTTAACCAATTGTTTGTTTGTGTATAAGATAATATGAATAAAAGACACATTTTTTGAAGCAAATTCAAAAACCTGATATGCTGGACAAATTTATAAGATTAAATTTAACAGGTGTACCCAAAGTAACCAATCAAAGAAAAGCACACTTACACAGATACAACATGCCTTAGGCAGTGGAAGCTGTTCTTGAATGGGAGACTGAACCTTGTTTTGGACTGCTGTCCTGGGGGGAAGGAGTGTTCCACTCCCCTTAAGACTACTTTTGAACCAGAAAGCCCAACTTTGGGTGCACCTGTTACATGAATTTAACAGGTACACCTGTTAAATTTAATCTTATAAATTCGTCCAGCATGGGGGGGTTTTGTATTTGCTTTTAGGAATGGGTCTTTTATTCATATACGCATATATATTAGTGATTCCTTGCTGAAAGGGAGATGCTTTGTTACACAAAGGTTCATCCCGCAAATTTATACTTCTTGACTACCTCATTTTTATGATTCATTCACAATTTGACTCCTGCTGACCTCACATGACCTTTAAACCCCACCAAAACTTAAATGATGAAAGAAATAAAAAAACATGTCTTGGAAGAGATTTGTCTGTGCTTCCTCCCTTGTAATGTCATGTTTACAAAGTTCAGCTTTTGACCTCTGGTGACCTCAAATGACTTGAGACTGCCACAAAAAACAAAAGGGTTCTTCCTCTCAACATGAATAACCTATATACTAAATATGAAAACTGTATGTTATTGCTATCTTGAGGTATCGTGTTTACAAGCCATTTACAAGGTTTTTCAGTTTAACCTCTGGTGACCTCAGATGACCTTTGACCTCCACCAAAAGCAATAGGGTTCTTCCTCTAAATATAACAAATCTATATACAAAATATGAAAACTGTTGGTTACTACTTTCCTGAGATAAAAACTGCTGTTACTACTATCTTGAGATATCGTGTTTACAATGTTTTCGGTATTTGACCTCTCGTCACCTCAAATGACCTTGACCTCCACCAAAAACAATAGGGTTCTTCCTGTCAACATGACAAACCTATATATATATATATACATATATATCATCAAAAATATCTGTCACTGCTATCTTGAGATACCATTTTTACAAGCCATTTACAAGGTTTTCACAGTTTAACCTCTGGTGACCTCATATGACCTTTGACCTTGACCAAGAAATGACAGGGTTCTTCCTCTCAACATGAAAAATCTATATACCAAATATGAAAAGTGTTGGTCATTGCTACCTTGAGATACTGTGTTTACAAGCTACGTGTCACATACACACACACACACACGACATCACCAATTACTGCAAATTTTTTACACTTTCTACGAAGGGAACAAATAAGTGGTTTCATCCTTGAAATTCAGGGGGTGGGAGGGCAAAAGCATACTTCTGTCCCAACACATTTTTGACTGGGATGGGGGGGGGGGGTAGGGGATTTCCTATTCCTATGCACTGTGCACCAGATGCTCAACATTTGTCCTTACAACATGAATATATAAACACAACCATAACATCTCATGAATGAGTCTGTATATTATATTCATGATCCCAAATTCCACACTTGAATGACAGCAATAAAAAGTATCAAGTGTGTCCAAGCTTGTTCCAGAAATGAAGTAGGGCAGTCTGAGATACATAAAATGTGAGCTGAGCCAAAGATTCAATCGATGACAGGCTGATCATCTCAGGATCACTGCAGACAATCTATTGGTAAAGAACACAATGATTGTAATAAGATCATACATAGGTACACAAGCATCTACATCAAGTGTCCCTAAACAGTCGATCATAAAGACACCTGGATTATTTTTTTGTCTGTGTGCACATTAAATATGCATGTTGCTATCACTAAAATGGCTCCCTATTTGGACTGACAGGTCTCAGCATACTGCCAAATGGAAAGAGAAGATCTTGGTTCAAGTATGGTTGGGCACCACTGATTTTGAAAATGGAATTTCCCTGCTTGACCTTCAAGGTACAAGAGTAATCATGATGAAGAAGACACCATAATGTAGTCCTGCTAATTAAATGAAGGGACGGAAACATTTTTCACAATTATGAGAAACAACCACACAATTTGCTATCAAGCGAAGAGTAACCTAAAATGTTTAAGTGGACTGATATGGCCTTGCTGTTTTGAAAATGGCACACATGACAAGTGGATTCTGAATATGATATTGACAAAAAACTTGGCTGAAAAAAGTTTCAACCAGAAAAGGGACAAAAAATTAAAAATATCTTTTAAACAAAAATACCTCTTGACTTGCTCAATAGTTAAATCTACTGGCAGGGAAAGAGACCAAAAAACTCTTACTACTATACAGGTACTTGCAACCTAAACGTGACTTGTGTGATAACTAAAAACCAACCAATGATACAGTAAAATCATTTCCTACCCTGAAGGATTCAACAGCGATCAATCTATACTCATTTAACTGTTTCTTCCTCATTTAACTTTAGGTGCACCAGCATGCATAATTTTGAAAATAAATGCGGCTATCTTTTCATAGCAAACAAACATGAGAGCAGCAGTCAACACAGTCTGCAATAGTTTGGTTTCCAGTCCCTTATAGAACCCCATGCGTCCCTGGGTCCTGAAAACAATGAAAGTAAAAGATAACTTGATAACAGCATGATGGTATGATATTGTTGACCAGTACACATATTTATGGATGCATTCCTTTGATGCTGGGAATGGATGCCATACAAGGTATGTACTGATTGCTTTGATGTGCTTGTCAGTTCAAAAGCAATAAACATATTGTCAGCAAAGTTCACACAGAGAGTGATGTGAACAAAATTTGAAAGACAAATGGCTGCTTTTTTGAAAAAACATTCTGTTTGGTTTTCATCTCAGGCATTCACCAGTAAAAGACATTTTTGAATGATACTTTGGAAAGGTTGGTGTTTAAAAAGCTTAAAAATTTCATCCTCTGTTTCCATTGGACCATAAGCCAACAATGAAGTCTTGACTATGATAAGAACAACCACTAAATATAGTCTGATCAGCTAAAAAATTGAAAAAAATTTTCCAAATTTCAGTGTGCTCGCAGGTGTATATATGATTGTGTAAACATGTCTATTACTTACTGTAAGATATGACGTATAACATCTCTCATGTTGGGAGCTTTCTTCCCATTCTCTTCCTTGTTTTCTCTTCCATACTAAAAAGGAATGGAAAAAAATTGAAAGTAATGAGACTATTTCACAGAGATAACAGACAACCAACACACACAAGAACTATAAAATACAGCAATGCTTCCCACCCAAATAGTAATTCTTTAAACTTCTAATTCTCTTCTCATTTTTACTAAAGTTTATGTACATTCCAAAAATACAGCTCTAAAATTTAAGTAAGTCTTCATTTCTTGATACTAGAGCAGGTATATGAAAACTATAGGTGTATTTGTTGTAGTGACCCACAATGACCATTGCAGCCTGGGTTTTAAGTTTTGGACTCCACACAAAGGGTTGAACTTGACTGTACCTAGAGAAACGTATTTTAATGTTGCAAAGAGTGGGGTGTATCCTTGATTTATTGGCCCTATACTAGGTACTGTCAGCAAAACATGGAATGTATTGCAAAAAGTTCATTTTCCTTACAAAATTCTCTAGTTCAAGCCATCAAGTTTACTATAAATGAAAGTGAACTTAGCACAGGGGTGTGCAACTCTTAAGGGTTGTGTGACATGAAAATAACATAGCTGGATATTTGATGTAAAAAGCATTAAAAATCCAGAAAATAGCTGCAATACCCATTAAAATCCATCAAATATTCACCATTTTACAGGGAGATTTGTATTTCAAACTTGTTTCATGAATATACACGAGCTAAATATGCAAATATGTGACATCCAGAGATGAACATACCATATATGGCTCATGTTAGCCTTTGTTTTTTTAACCTCAATTTCAAGGACACTGCTAGCATTGTTATCCCCTGAGGGGTTTATCATGAAAGTTAAAATTTTTTTCTTCAGAAACATTGATATCACTCAACAAATTGTAATCTGTCTGATCAAAAATTAAGAGATAATATAGGGTTAACAAAAGAAATCATAACACTGTGCTCCACATCATTATTTTTGCATAGGCAATGAGTTTCTTTAGAAACCATCAAACTTTGAAGAGGTATATTTTGAGAACGGTAAAAGATATTGAAATAATTTCAACGGATCTTTCATTAGAAGACTTAATTCTTTAACTGACAAGTGAAACAGCTCTTTTTGGTGGCATGTTACCAGACCTTTAATTACCCTTAGTCTCATGTGATAAAGGGCCTTCTAGGGCAGTGCCACACAGTGTCAAGCACCATAGCTACAACCCTGATTGTGGCAATAATGCACTTTTTAAATATCTGGACACAAACAAAGCTTTTAACTCAGTGCAGACAGTACAGATGCATGCTAAAAAACTACATTTAGGGGTCTTAACTACATAGTTTCAGGTGCCACACAAGATACCAATGATACTCTTAATATAGCCATGTAAATGTAATTTGATTGAAGTAATAAAAAGATTGCTATCTTAAGAACACATTGTACATAATCAAAAAAGGACACTAATAATTGAGAACCCTTGTATATATTTTGTTTACAATGTTTTAAAAGCATTCATGAATTCTGTTTGCCAAAATGCACAAGCTTACACGTTACTGTAGATGATTTCGATGTTTAAAACCTTGTACATATGTACACTAAGAATATTGCCTACCCTGAGTTTAGACTGGATAACCTGTAGTGGATATGTAGCTGTTGTTGAGAGGGCCTTAGCTATTGCACCAATGATGAAAAATTGAAAGGCAGATGGAGTCTTGAGGAGAAAAGAAACATACAGAAATATTAAAAATGACACCTGCAGAGTATTGCAATTCATCAGAGGTGTATAGCTTTGAGTCCTAAGTCTGTATTGATAAATTGTTTGATTGATTTGGTACCATATAAAACAATACAGATACGGAAATGTAAAAGACACATAAGAAGCAAATAAACAGTAAATGAGACACAAGAATGGAATTACAAAACAGAGTACAAGGTATAGCCCAAAAAAAATGAAAAACTCATTTCCATATGGGCCCCTCAGGATGGAATAAAGAACAATATATTGCAGAAACAAAAGCAAGTAAAGAGTATTGCACTACATGAAAAGATGGGCACTCAGGGGCTAGCTGGTAAAGAGACTTGTCCACTGAAAACCAAGTCATGGCTCAACAGTGTGGGCAGGCCCTTAGTCAAGGGCCAGCCCCCTTGTAAATTCTTTTGCCCCCCTTGGAAGTTTTTGCCCCCCCCCCTCTGGAAGCCCCCCTTCAGTACCTTGTCTGGCTATGAGCCTGAGTGTGGGTTTAAGTCATTCGTGTTCCTTACAATGTATGGTCATGAAATAATTACTCTATATTCTGATTTAATACTGTATAGCTAACCCTGGGTGTTATTCTGATGGGAGTAAATTTTTGTGTTAGTCTGGTATCCTGAAGCTATTTCAGACTGAAAGCTGCAAGCAGGAGGTACATAAACAAAAACAATTTGAGAGCAAGAAAGTTGACAACTTTTAGGTCCTGAGGGAGAGATGTTCGAAGCCTTTATGAATCGATGATCGTGACAAAATGTGGCTCATGTATCACAAGGGAGTCCTAGGATTAAGTCCAAGACTCAGTGTTCAAACCTGAGTTGTTACGATGTGAAATTCCTTTAGACCTATTTCCAAGACCCTAGTTGCACAACTCTGCAAATTATACTCCTAATAGAATAGCAGTGGAGGGCAAATGTAGACTTTACAAAAGTGGTTTTCTTAAGTTAAGTTTCTTAACTTAATGTTTATGAAAAGATGGTACATTTATAACACAAATTATGAAAAACAAGTCACCTGACCACTGGTCCACCTATTGTGATACCTCTTGAGAAATTCATAGACCATAAAATGAATTGCAGGATTGATAACAAGGGCCAGTGATGATACTGTACCACTCCATAAAGTACTAACACCTTCTTGTTCAATGATTTTACAGAAAGCATCTAAAAATGTAAAAGGAAAGGACAGTGTTTAATATAAAATGATAAACATCTCCTGTAACCAATTTTGAGAATACAGAACCTCGGCCATTGCATAAAAGGTTTAGATCCATCTGAAGTTTGATTTCAATAGGTCAATTCATGGCAGCTCAAAATTAAGATCAACTGTATTAGCTCTTTATGAAATGGGCCACTGGTCTGTGGCCCACTTAGTGATCCTCCATGACATAAAGGTGGTCTGAGAAATACTGTGGGCTATGTATAGGGCTACTGTAGGGTACTTGACAAAAATATCACAGGTAAGTATCAGTCTGCTGTGCCAGAAATGTTGAATGACTCTGTTTTAATTCATTGATTGTGATCTGATTCAAGAAAGCCTGTGCTCTTTTCACATATCAGAGAGGGCACTTGACCTTCAAGTTTTATACTACACACAAGTCAAGGTAAAGTAAACATCCAGTATATCACATTACCAGATAATTACAACATCCCATATTAAAACTGTATTTTATTTCTTTTCAACTTCCTTACCTATTATTCCATCATAATGTGGATACTTTTTCTTTTCAAATCTTTCTGTCTTGAAGTGAACACCTTGCATCTTCAGCCTAGTGTTTGCTACCCACATAGGTGTTGTAGTCAGCACATTCACAACTCCTGTAACCAGATAAAGTTCATGAAAACTTAATTGGCCAAAATTAAACTTGTTATATTTTTGTCGATATCTGATGAGAAAGCTTCAACAGTGTTACAAATAAAAACCCACAGTAACCAAAATACAACATATTTAACAAACAGTTCTATTCTAGTTACTTTTATTTTTCTTATAACCAAATATGTTCCAGCATTCATCTTTTTAGACAAGAGTTCCAAATTTATAAATCACAAAAAGTACCAAAAGTAGGCAAACATTTGAGTACAGTACCTGCTGTAATGCCCATAATTAAGTCCCTTAGGGCTTTCCTTGACTTCATGGAATCAGCAAAATATAACTTAAGACCATTAAATGTGTAGAAATATACAAAATTGGACACCCAGAGACTTGTGATAACGGGACGCCATCCTCTGTACAAAGATGAGCTGCAAGGAAGATAAAAGGAAACTCTCTGAATATGTTAACTGCATATAAGATTCATGCAGACATTCATTGTACAAGGTACACTTCCAGACGATTGAAATTATGTGGGGACAGCTCTCTATTCCGACGTCTCTATGTTCCAAAAAGTCCACATCAGGGCTGGAGTCGAGTCCACCGAGTCCAAGTCCCTGATGTCCAAGTCCTAGTCCTTAGGCCCGAGTCCGAGTCTGAGTCACCGAGTCCCTGTGTAAACTGAACTTGTTTTGTTTTGAGTGCAAATGGATAAGAACTACAATGAAATAGTCTTATGCCAACATTTATTCTTTCCCTCTAATATTAAAGATGACAATAGATCTAAACAATAAGTACACTTGACAAAATAAAAGACCACTGAATATCCTCTAATGAACATAGACAGATTATACTGTAAGACGTGTTACACCTGACCCACAGGTTCACCACCACATCTGAAAATGAGGAGAGAGTGAGTGACTGTCTATTGGT
>WURT03124249.1:0-10132 GCA_009936505.3 Holothuria glaberrima | reverse complement strand
TAGCTCTGCCAATTCATCACGAATGTTTTCTGTTTATTTTTCATATTTACACATTTTATTTTTAACTTTTTGTATTAATTTGACTATAATTTAAACGGAACTTATGATGGCATATGCATATATTACCTTTGATATTACACATAACAAAAACGAATACACCAGACATTATATTTCAAGTTCTATTTCTCCCCTACACAATAAATCGACGGAATAAAATGTGTCTGATTGCCCTTCTAGGGGAGGAGGGGATAGCTATTTCTAAATCATGAAATTTAAGGTAAAAAAGTCTTATGCAAATTGAAAAGCATGGGACGTGGCACTTCTGGCAATCTGCCGGCATCGGCACTTTTTCTTAATATCTTTGTAGGCTATACACGCCAAGATAATGGTGCTCCACTTAAATAGTGTGACTTATTAGTCTCATCCCCTAAAATATTTTCACCACATATGTTATTGAATGAGCCGTTCCTATGACAGGTTACCCCCCCCCCCGGGTAAATCCGGCTATAAATATAAGACAAACTTCTAATAACATGCAAGTTACAAAATGTGGAACTAGAAAGAGTATTATCTGTATATAGTAGACTGACCCAACATTATACTTCTGGTACACTGTTTTCATTCTAGTCTCTACGTTCCTATGTGGGGATCCTTAGCCATTTGGGGCCTTCGAAGTGCACTAAAATATCCTGAAGGAAATTCAAACAGCCCAAAATGTATGTGAAAAATCACGCTACTTAATTTAGTTCAATACATACAACATGGTTACAAACCCGAACATAGAATGGCCAGCCGTGTAAAACACTTGAACATTACATTCTCATTAAATGTTGTCAGTGATTTTTTTCATTTCCATCTTCTCTCGCGAATTATGTCTGAAACTGATTACAAAGTGACGTGATTATAACGATGAAAGATGTGAAACGTGAATCTTAGTAACCAGGAGAAGCTTACTGAAGAACACAAACAGTCTTACTTACCTTGTTTAAAGTGCATCTTTTTTCCCTTTACAGTGGTGCAAAAGTTTCCTTTGAAGTTTTCGCACACGTGGTGCCCATGTTAGTTACTTAACTGCGAGTTTTATTATCAGCTCTGATGATAGTTGCAGACACTTGAGAATAGCACCCTATTTCATCCCATATAAGCTGGTCTAGATATATGTTGAAATTCTAATAGGGAGCTGCTACGTAGAAGCGTCTCCTGGCTCTACTCAGGCCTGTAGCCAAAGGAGGCGCCCAAAGGAGGCGCCCCTTGGTCAATGAAAGAGTTTTATTGCCTTAACACATAGTCGTACATCTCGTCCCTCTGCTTTTCGTCTCCGGGAATCTACCTCGTTTCCTTGTCGGGATTATGGCTTGGTTCTACTGACTGCATACACACTTTGAATATATGAATTCTGTGAGTAGAATAATGGTGTAAATATCATACCTTCTTTAAATGTTAAATGTTAGAGCTAGGTAAAAGGTATTTTCATTTAAAATACTGCCGGCCGGCATCTTACTCATCTGAGGGAAATAGCAAAGGGTGTGTATCCCGCATAACAACACGTGCAGACTGATAACTGAAGTGATGGATATTTTACTAATAGATGACTACAAATCCACAGTGTTGCACCTGGGGAGTTCAGAAACTGCTCTTTTTGAGGGGGGGGGGGGTTAGTGCAATGTCAAAACGTTGTTCAAAATGCGGGAGCGGCAAGTTCCAGGGCAGCTCTGGAGGTTCATAATCTAGCCAAGCCACTAGATTCGTATACTGTAAGGTGATTACGTAAGAATTCTGAAGATAAAGAGGGTTTAACTGTTGCATGTTAACGACTTCACGATACCCTTGAAGTAACGCATGAACCTACTGGTACTTTTGTAGAAGGTGAACGTCCAACCCGTTTTTTATTGTCCAAATCCTGAGTGAACCAATTGAACGTATTACGAAAAAATCTTTCAATAAGCACTTATGTCCACAAGCCTTAAGTGGGTAATTGTCTATTTCAATAACCGCTTACATGCCGGTCAGTTAATTGTTTTTCAATTACTTCTAAGTATTTAATTGTTTTTATTACTTGTGAAAACCATTGACCATTGATCAGTTGATATATAGTGTGTAGGTGCATGACGTCAGAGAGCTAAGGGGGAAACAAAATGTAATGAACGTCTTAATTGCCATCATTTACGGTCAATCTGAGCTCCCCTGAAGTGCTTTTTAATGACGTTTGCGAAATAATCATCACTTAAGTATTAGTAGGAAATATTTAACATGAACATCTTTTATACGTGCAATACAAAATTGAAATCCTTAAATCTATTGACATTTCGGATGTTTACTTACTAAGGTGGTAAATGAATTTCAATGGACTTGGTATAATGGGGAGGACGTAGAATACATAGGTGTATATACTTAATATAAGACTTGTGTTTTCCTCTTCACAGGCAGTGGTGTTGTAGAATAGACCTGCCTTCAACAACGTTAACCTTGTATCTCGGAATTTTGTTTCTTATAGAATTGCGGAGGGCCACGTTAAAAAAAAGGACTAAAAATACATTGACATATTGTTATACAGAGTTCGAACGACTTCATATAGAATAAGGTTGAGTCAGTTTGGGGTGAAAACTTCCAAAGGTTGTTACATTTTCATAGAAACTCTTCCATCGGCGGGATTCGCCCCACAAAATGGGCTAAGCTAGAAGCTGCCCGTCCAGGTTTATGAACGCTAAATGGAAAAAAAAAATCCTGGAGACTCATGAAAAACGTCAAAAAAAAATCCTGACACTATATAACATGAATGGTTAATTGCGCGCCTCTTGGCAATATTTGTGCGATTTCCCAATGACTGACACTTTACTAGGTTGAAGGGAAGGAAACGATTGATTGGTTTTTCACACAGTAAATTATTTGAAAAAGGGGACATGTCCTCCCAATATTGAGAACAAATCGCCGTCCTTAAACCGCCCCTTAAAAATGGTTAAAATCGTCTTTATTTTCCCCAAGAAAAATGAGGCCCTGAAACATTCTGAAAACTATTCACGGGAAAATACATTGCTTAACCCTGCTGAAAGGCCACCACTGCATGAAGAGGGTCGACCCCTGGTTACTTATCATAATGTGTCTTCATACCATATCTATATTGAGCACAAGGCATATGCGGAAAATCAAATACTTCCTCCCCTGTCATTTCATTTCAACATAAATCAGACCAACAGTCGTTAGAGATTTGGATAGGATGGGGCGAAATATATGTTGTCTGAAGGAGTACAATTTGCGTTATTTCGAGGGTTCAATAGGTTTGGGAGTAGGCCATTAGTATAAGGTATTTCGGAATGACGCAAGGAGCGCAGGTCAGAGGTCAAGTGAGGGGAATCCGCAGAGAACTGGCGAACTTTTTTCTACCACCACTGTGGAGCTAGAGGCTGTATACAACCAATGAGAGCCGCTACGCAGACACTCTGCTGATGGCGGGATGTGAACATACAAAATTACATGTACGTACGTAGGCAAGCGATACGCATACTACATACATTCTACAACGCGTACAACGCGTACAACACGTACATTATGTATATGCAGACTAGACGAGACAGGAACTTAACTATATATACCGCATGTAGCTAACTGCAACTCGTAAGCCCCACAGTACTCAGGATGGTTACGTTATCGATGCAGTTAAGTTAGCGAACATTGTCATTCAGCTTACAAACTTTAGGCTATTGAGATTTCGGCCTGTGGAAGATGGTGATGTATCTACAGATTTAATTCGATAATAAGGAGTCGAGAAAACTAGGACTAAAACTAGTCTCTTTTTGAAAGGGTTAACTAGCTTGTCGCTCTAGCGTTAATAGTGTTTGCGACACTGAAAATGCCCGAACTCTAAACTCTAACGTTAGGACTACAACACATTTCCATTTAGAATGAAGAAATATGTGTGATATGATCACTCGAAAAATATTGTAAAGGAAATAATCTACGATTTCCTTTCACTAACCATGTAGGCTATCCTTGATAAAGTTCGTTTGCGTCACTCGGCCCACACCGTCTAGAGTGCATGCAGTATAGTAGAGACCCCGAAATTGGCGCACACCCAAAATTGGCGCACCTTCAAAAATTACTTTCTATCACTGTAGCAACGTTACTGTAGCCAGCCTAACGTTTTTGAACCTATCAGGAATTTTCTTTTTCACGATAACGAATCAATTTCAGGTACGTGCATACCTAAATATGATTATTTTTCAAGCTTTGTTTTACTGCATGATCCCACCCTATTGTGTATTTTTAACATCTGGAAATAATACTTACTAAAATCAACGAAAATTATCTCACCCTAGTGTGCACTGTCCCAAAGTACTGCTTCATCTGACGTAATTACGCATGCATAGCGGTTGAGTGCATGACCTAGGTAATAACGTTATTATACTCTATTTTGTAACTTGACCAAACTTGACGTCTTTCTTTGTCAACAAGATAAACAAGTTTTGCGTGATACTGTCTGAGGCAACTATAAGCGCCTTCCCCGCGGAGCGGATTCTGTTGCACGGCACCTCTAACGAAAATGCTTCCCTAACATCTAACATCTGACTCAGACAATGACTAAGCCGTACAGCTAGCTACGTAGGCACCTGTACGTAACTTTATAAAGTCAGTGAAACTGGTTGCACACTGCATGTATAGAAGATGCGTCACTTCTGGGTGCTTCAGAGACTGACATCGAAGAAAATTTTTAGTCAAATCAAGATTTCTTTTACTAATTTCTGGATCGGAGTAGGAGAACTGTTGGTAGCAATGCTTTCGCAAGTTACTACTCATTTGGAAAAGGCAAGCAGGAGAGTGTTTGGATTTGTTTTATTCTAAATATCGACTTTGAAATGCTTGGGTGCGTCAATTTCGGGGCCACCATACTATAGACAATCCATAGTATGCTCACTCACTGTACTGATCGATCACACTGTGCACTAGTAGCTAGTCGCACTAGCACTGTATGTATATGTAGTACTGACCTGCGTGCATATACGCGTACGCATGCCGGTTATCTGCCTATAACTAATTGTGCATGATACATGTACCCTGCACTGAATGACCGTACCGACGTACGTGCGAGTAAGAGTGCGTACGCTACGGTGACCATGGAGAAAACATTCTACATATGTCTGCTAACGATTCCATGTATTGAAAGAAAATTTCCTGAAAGGCAATAAGTTCGATCCATTTTGGACAATGTTCCAATTTTTAAGAGTTTTCAAAAAGATTTTATATCACTAAAACTTCCTTTAAGATCTCAAAGCATCTCTAAAGCCACTGGAATCCACTAAGTTTCTTTTTACGAAAAGGACATTTCCATGAAGGTAGAAATATTTAACACTACTGAAATATTGAAAACCCATTTGACCTTATTTAAAAGGTCATTGCGCCTGCGCTGTAGGTAATTCCGAACTACCTTATTGCTCAAGCATGCATAGCCGCCCAGTGTTACTGAGGAGTAGGGACAGCTGAATACAGCGCCTATATTTAAAAATTCGTTTGATTCCCTTTTTAATTTCATCTATGCACTGAGCACCAGTGTCGCTAGGAGGCAGTTACAGGCTTCTGTTTTTAAACTGAAAAAATTAGACACACGTTATAGTACTAGAAACTTCAGTGTAGAAAGCAAACAACGAAACATTGCTGAGATTCTGACATGCATGCACACAGTGGCGTACAAAGAATTAAGCTGAAGGATTGCACCCACAGGTTTCCCCGAGGGAGGATCCCTAGAGATCCAAAGTTTTGCTACACCCAAATTACCCGCAATATGTTTACATGCTCGGAAACGTGGCACATCCGTAGCTTAATGGCCCTTCCCTCCGTGTGACATCGGATATTGTTTACAGTCATGTCGATAATCATGGAACGAAACATCCCGACAGGCTAAATAAAATAGCAATAAAACATATACCAAAACAAGGTGCCGACTTACTAGATGGAAATAAGCTGTACCATAACGAAAAAAAAGCAATGCAGCAACAAAGCAAAGAAACAAGAGGAACAATGTTGCCGCAGCTCAGCTTGTCCTAGATCATGAGAATTTGCATGTTCGATTGGGTCTGTAATAAAGGTGTGCGTCGGTCTAGGTTTTGATGTCGGGACCACCTGATCTTCGGTTTGGACTTAACCAAGACCACCCGAAACCGAAAAGCCTCCTGTTCAGACCCCCCGAGACCAAACCTATGTCGGTTTCGGAGTAGGTCAAACCGCCCAACCGATGAAGCTTTCAAGTCAGACCACCCGAGACCAACCCGAAAAAAAAACCGAAGCAAATCTTAACAGCAGAAACGTACAATTAGTAGGATTTTCTTTGTCACCATATATTTATTACAGATCACACAATTTACCAAAATTCGAGAAAGTCCAAATTTGCGATCGAATTACAATTAACAAAGCAAAAGTCAACAAAAGGGTAGGTATTGAGTAAGCAAATATATCTTAAAATTGAGTTAAAGTGACTCGAACAATTGAAAACAAGTTTAAGGACAAGTCCTAAGATCAAAGTGTAATCAGTGAAAGACAGGGTTAGAAAATGTAAATTTAACTTGAGCGTATATAGTGACTTTCCAAGGAAAGCCAAAGTTTAAGGATCAGACCTGAGATCAAATTACAATCAATAGGTGTCAAAGTATACAGATTTATTTTAAATCACTTACAATCAACCAAACCGCACGTCAACGAATTAAATCTCCGCTGGGTCAAAGATGGAGAATTAATTGCTTCGACAAGTTTTGTTAAAAAACTATAACAATGACACTTTATCGACCCCCTTCCAATCTGTTTTATTTTTACAAAATCACCTGATATTATCAAGGAAGTACTACACAGCAATCACATTTCAGATGGTAAATAACCCCTGTAGACATGCCACATATAGACTAGAACTGCACCACTTCCTTTCAGTAATAAAGATACACATGTTTTTCTTTCCCGTTGACCATAATTATATGATGAGGGGCGATATTTATTGAGGAAAATCGAGTCTGGGAATCTTCCTACAATGTATGATATTCAGCGGCAAGCCTTTTTTGTGACTTAAACTCACGCATATCACCTATTAATTCAGCCCTGAAAATTTACTTTTATGCGATAGCCTATTAAAGGCATTGTCTGGTGGCATTTTGTAGGGGTTTTATATGAAAGATAAAAAATTTCCATTACATGTCATCCGAACCCCATACCAAAACTCCTTTCCTAACTCAAGATATACCTTCCTAAAGATTGGTTACTTTTAGTAAGAAATACCACCAGGTTTCCTCAAGGTCATAGAACGTGATCCCAAGTGGGCAAATTGCCTTAGAGTCCTTTTGTTATTCTTTATAACTGGATATCTTGTTTGTTCTTGAAATTTGATACCGTTGGAATGTTTAGATGTTTTTCCGTGTAGATATTGTGTGAAACTGTTCCATACTTATGGTACAGCAAATAGAGTTATGAAATATTTAGTATAGTGATATCAATGTTATAAAGACTACAAAAGCTACATTTAATCAATTTGCCCAGATGACATCATAGATTTCCCATCATGCAAGGCGAAAGCTGAAATATAGCATTTCTTCAAAAAAAATCCGTATCTTCCAAATGCAAGATGCTATTGAGATGGAGTTTTCACTGCCTAGCACAGAAAGATTTTTTCTGCTTTTTGTTTTTTAGAAAACATCAAATTTGTTCACCAGAACATACTTTTAACTATTCAATAATCTACACATCTATCACATAAATTAGTCTTTGATTAAGACACTACGAGCAAATCAAAACTTACATGGACACTTATTACCCCAAAGTACATTTATTGGTTAGGGGGAAGCAAAATTCTCAATCGGTGACTGCTCTTTGATTGACATCACTTGAATTCAAAAGATGCAGACGAAATTACATTAAACGGCATGCACATAGATTGTTTTGATTACACATCACGCTGAATCGAGGACGCTTAAAATGTTGGTTTCCAAATCTCACATTTTTATTGTCTAAGTGAGGTATATCAAATTTCCAACCCCGCTGCCAGAGATCTATTATTATCACCACACCTAGCTTTTATCCCTCTAATGTTGCAAACAATTACACGGTCCATTGGGTAGGATTTTAAACAAAACTCCCTCTGTAAGCTTTACAAGTCTACATGCTGTGGCTAGGGTTTCCTGGAGTTGGATTGAATGTCTATGCATGGGGTATTATTTTCGGCCTATCATCAAATTTCTAATCGGGCAAGGAAGGAACCCAAGTGGACTCTTTAACGTGACAAATTCATCATGAAATCTTTGCATGATAGCTCACCATGGGGCATGACCTGGACCAAATTTAAGTATGGGCCAGCGGGGCACACGCCCAGGGGCCCCACAAAAGTATACATTATTGTATATTTTTGGTAGAGTATACCAGACTGAATCCAGAGGTAGTTTGTTCCCAGCACCTCTCCCGCGGTAAATCCGGCCCTGGGCATGGCCTTGATTTGATCGAGGCCATTTATTGACTGACACACAGTAACAGTAATAGTCATCTTAAAGTTATATTATTTGAATGAAAGTTATTCAGTGTGCGGTCATCAACTGTATTTAGAACTCTAGGGAGTTGCCTAAATATGGTTTTTCAGGGATTTGTTAAAAACTCCCTGCTTGAGAAGATGTCATATAACTTAGGGTGGAATTCTGCATAAATTCTCGTCGGTTTTTTCGGTTTTCTCGGTTTGGGTCGAAAACGGTCAGACCACCCGTGACCGAATAGATGTCGGTTCCATGATTGATCAAACCACCCAACCGTAGGTCCGAGTTTGGTGAGACCGCCCGAAACCGAAGTCGATTTCGGGCGGTCTCGGATTGGTCCCAGTTTTGGGCGGTCTGTGCACACCTTTAGTCTGTAACTCTAATTGTCAATACGTACGTTAAAAGAACAAAGAGATAAATATACATGTAAAGCCTAAGGAAACAAGTATTTAACTCCTGAAGCACTGAAAGACTAGATGTGTTACACAAATTTAATGTTATATGTTGCACATATATTTGTAAAGATTTGACATTGAACCTAAATATCGCAGCGATACTGGGGACGAAGCTGAGGACTTGAATGACATTGATAGCAGTTGATCGGTAGCGTCACATATGCCAATCGCAGGTGACTTTACTGCCCCGCTTTATTCTTCTCGCCCCTTGATAGCTTCGTTGTAAAAACTTCAACAGGACCGTTATCTTCTGTAGGGATGGTTGCAGTCCTAGCAATCTGAGATTCGCAAGCCCTGAATAAAAAGAAATCTGGAAGTGTTGAAAACTTCAATTCCTGGTTATGTTTTCAAGGCCCCTCAGAACCTAGTGAATCGCATACATATGCTCTAGTGTCCCTTTCCCAAAATCTTAACGGGGAGGTCCTTGGATATCCACCACCACAGAAGGGGACTTAGGCGAGCAGGGAACTGTTGCAAATACCTGATGCGAGTAACTCGCAAGGACCAGGACGGACCAACCTTCTCTCTGATGATGATGCACGCGACATAGCTGAAATCTAAAGATTGTATAAAGTATTGTTTCTCACTTTACGGTGCGGTGCCACAACATGATTCGCCGACGTAAATTAGCCTATCATTACCTTTCGTTTCACGCTATAAATTCTGTGTACTATACACTTTATTCAGGATTTCTGCAAAGTTATTTTACTACATAACATTTTTATGATTGGGATCTACCAGGTATAAATCGTTTCCTTGGACGATTGAACGTGTCACAACAGGAGGGTATAACTGTTCGTATGGGGAGGAAATACATACACGAGTCATAGCCTAACGCTACATCCGGTGGGCTTGAAATATCATCCTCCATGGCTATCCCCTACTAACTTCTGTTGGGGCTTTCGGCAACGACGAATAAGCTTGAATGGTGCCTCCTGCCATTTCGGGGCCCCTCCCCCGTCTGACAGCACAACTCCTGCCTCCGAGACTGACATATGGAACACGCCTTCAAGACTGCACGTTCTCCTTTTCAAACCGAAAAATGTTTTGACATGTTAGCACAACCCTAAAACTTAAAAGGAAAGTGCATCCCCCCCAATTTGAAATAGTTTACCCCGGTATACTAGTTCAGGAATGGCTCCTATCAATCATGTGACAATATTTTTGTTACTTATTTCCTAAATTTAT
>WURT03124217.1:0-11679 GCA_009936505.3 Holothuria glaberrima | reverse complement strand
GTTATGGTTCTCAAAGAAGTTTTATTTCATCTATATGTGGTTCTCCATCACAATTAAAGGGATCTATTTATAGTATAATTGAAAAGGAATTATGGAATGAGGAAAACAAAGCCAACCACCTTACTTAATAGCCCTCATAGCTGTCAGTGTGGCCCTTCTCTGAATCAGTGGTAGTTTGTGAAGCCAAGAATAAATATATATAAAGTCCCTATTATGCAGGGTAAGCCTTTATTTTTTTATATTTTGTTGACAATACCTTAGATAGGAAGGGGCCCTATTTTAGTAACATGTGGCATTTATTCAAGACATTCTCCTCAACATCTTTCTGGGGTCAACTTTGGCTGCTCTAGGATCTGTATTAAGTGTGAAAGTGTTTTCCCTTTCTTCTTTCAGAGGAGCATATGGGATTGTCCATCGGGCCGCAGATAAGACATCAGGACTAGAGAGGGCTGCCAAATTCATTACAATCAAAGCAGGCATGTGGGAGGAGGTACGGAATGAGATTAAGATAATGGGTATGCTGTCCCACAAGAGGCTGATTGGACTCTATGATGCCTATGAAACACCAAAACAGATCAACATGGCCATGGAATTGTATCCTTTTCTCTGGATCATGAATATATTTATAGAGTAAGCATTGAGCATGTAGCTAGGGGATGGGAGGAAGAACAAGGGGAGGAGAGGAGAAAAGGAGCTTTGACAGCCATGATAGTTGGAAAAGATGTTTCTTAGAGGGGAATTAAAAAAAACCAACTGTAACTTGCAGAGTTTGGTAATTACAGAAGTCATATCTGCAAAATTAAAGGGTCCCCAAAAAGGAAATTCACCTTAAAGGGAGAATGCAGTCACCCCAATAAAGAATTGTATAGTAGACTATCCTATTTCCTGAATGGCTCTTGAGAATCATGTGACAGTATTTTTCTCACTTAATTGCAAAATCTACGAGGAGCAACTACTTGGTTTACCTTGAATATGGAATATTTATGTCTTAAAATATCATGAAAGATACTTGGAAGAGAAATGAGAAGAAATTTGTGACATTTAGCTATTCTTTCAAAATAAGTTTGGGGCAACCGCTTATTACCTTTAAAGAACCTACACATGAATGGACAAAATCCAGGGAACAGTTTATCTTCTTCTCCATTTGATCTTGAAAAGCGTAAAGTAATGACAAGTTTATGACATCTTCTGTGGAGTATTTACTACTGCCATTCAAAATTTCTGAGACATAGAAGTTATTATAGGACACATGCTAACAACAAAATAGTGTGAGAGAATGGTTGCAGTAATTGCTTATCAATCTTCTAACTGATTAGACATTGCTCCATGACTAGACATTGCTCCACTTTTATCTGCAGATAAACTATATGACTGTATGGAGTATGAGAAAATTTTGGTTTGCAAAACAAAATGCATGATGATTTGATCTTGTTAAAAATGCAGCCAGCTCTCGTTTTTCCCATCTCCTTTGCAGCAAATGCCTAGGGCTGGATAGTTAATACTGTACCAGTGATGATGCAATACAGCTAGAAAGTATACAAGTAGTCGGATTCATACTAACTACTTTAAGAAAAATTCATCTTACACTCTGCATCTTCCAATTGCACAGGGACCTACAACAGTAGGTTTTTTTGTGCAACTTGCATTTTAGTACAACCATTGACTGTTGGTGAAAGTAATTCAGGAGTATAGGCGCTGTTGTTATTATTTGTAACCAGAGTGGAAAGAACCCTGGTATGGCAATATAAATAGCCTTAGGTGAATGGTGTATGTAAAGGGATATGCCTCAGTAGAACAAAAGAAAGGTGAGGTTTGAAAAATAGGTTTTTAGTGGAATTAATTCAGCATGTGCTACTGTACTTAATTAAAATTGATTTGCAGTTTGGGTTTCTTGGGTCCCAAATCTTGATGTGAACTTGACTACTTGTCCCTTGCTCATTGCTAGTATGTCATGCTCCTTCTAATTTACATTGCAATCTTTTTTAAAGAAATAAAGCCACAATATTAAAAAGCTAGCATTTTTGTTGTCAGTTATGTCCACCAAGGGTAATGACATCAATGTTTTTTCCAAGGAACATATCATTGGCAGTTTATAAAATACAGGGGGTGACAGACAGTTCACCCTGGCAGCAGCCAAAATTTCATGAGGAAAATTGCTTCCATACCAAAATGGTCAGCCCACTGTTTATCTATACACACCTGAAGTTCATTCATCCAGCCTTCCTCCTTTCCCCTAAGAGGATTAACTTATCAACTAGTTACTTTTTTATGTTAACTTGAGTAGGGCCTACACAAAGGCTCCAGTCTCACAGAGTAAACATGAGCAGATTAGTGAGTGCTGATGCTGTCTGCAGTAAGACTGGGCAAGCAAAGAGGCAAGGCAAAGGTGTGAAACAGGAAGTCAGGTTAGAAGTTGTGAGACCGCACTTTTTGCAGGAAAAGTGCGGTATCTGGTCCACGTTTAGATATGGGGAAAATTTTCGTAATGGACCCCAGAGAGATGTTGTATGAGGAGGGGGAAAATGCCAAAGTTTACATAATAACACTCCTCCCCCAACAGAAAATTCCAGTAAGTAACAGCTAGGTGGTGCTAGGTTTCAGCAGGTACTAGACAGAACCTGTTAGAACCAGCGAAAACCTGATACCAATCAGCGGTTACTTAACTACAATTTTCTGCAGGGCCCTACCCTAGTTATTGTCAACAAAACAGCCCCTATAGACTCCAAAGTAGTTTCTTCTAAGATTTTTTTTTATATTTTGGAGGGGAGTGTTTTTCCAGGGACATTTGAAAAGAGTTCCCTTGACCCCCAGTTAAATTTTTACCCCAATTGTCACCCTCCTAATGGCACCAACCCCACAATGACTGTATGATAAACTTGTAGTACAACTGTGTCATAATAGTCCAATGTTATAAATACACTAAGTGTAAGTGAATTGTCTCTCTGGTGGAAATTATGAGTACATGCACACCTTTTTCAAAATAATACTGCACTTTCCATTGGCAGTAATAATCCAGTCAAATAATAGGTCAGTATAAAGTGCAAGTAAAAATTGGTATTCAGGGTTACAAATACAAGTTTGTGTGACAAAGCAATAGGATGTACTTACTTCAGGCAGCACACCACTAATTCAAGGGGAATCCCCGCGGAGGTTACCCTACGAATTTAACACCGTAGAAAAACTTTTTGGGGGACAGGTTAGACCATGTTAGTGAAATGATGTGTTCAATTTGTGATGTGTATGTGGTAGAAACGTAGTTGAAGTACTCATTCTGCAAAAATAAAGAAAATTGAAGGTATTTCAGGCACTTTTTTGCAATAGATCCATCCACGATGCAAAACGGCATTTTGAATGAGTAAAAAAGACAGGAACCACCACTCTGTTATACAGGCCCTTCTAGCTCAAAATTTCAACAGCCATGGTACGCAAATTTTAAATCATTGTGAAAGGCCTACTTGGCAGCTTTCACATAAGGGGTAGCTTTTGCCCGATGAAAACTTCTACAAGGGTCCAGGGGTCACGAAACGGACCCAAATTAGTGTATAAGTCAATGGAGGAATAATTGGTGGTGTGCTACCTTCAAGTCTGCTAAATCACACTGTACTTCCTGAGGGGGCACATCCACTTTAACAGAATGCAGTCTATTGCAGCTAGGTGCCGAGCAGGCTTTAATAATTGTGGTGACATTATGCAGCACCATCTGGAAACACTGGCAAGCTGTCCTCGTGTGATACTAAAGCCATATTTGTGAAGGGGGCTGCAGCCCTCACCCCAATCTTCCACCCATGGAATTGAGGTGAAGCAAAATTCTCAGGCAAGTTGCCAGAAAAAATTGGGCAATTTGGTGTCAAGAATGGATTCAATGCAGGTTTTTCTCATGCAGAAGTAGTTCACTGCAGATATCTTGTAACCCCTTTTACATGAAAACATGAGCTTCCTTTTAAGGATAGAACTTTGTAAATTTGAAGTCTACCCTCTACTTCCGTGGTAAATAGAACTTTTCCTATCTTATCTTACTACCTCTGTCAGGTTCAGAGAAACAGACAGATTTTACGATCACTTTCAACTGAAAAGTGTTTATTTATTTTGATATTTTTTTTTCCACAAGTATCATTGTAGATCCAACAATTTCCTTTTAGCATATGGTTGCTTCCTGAACTGTATGCCGGAGCGGAATTTGTAGTACTATGGGGATAAAGATCTGTCAATCTCTCATAAACACCAGACGCATGATCAATTGTTTTTGTAGGTTACAGTACGTTGAAACCTGTAGAGCTTATCAACACTATTACAGTATGGGTTCAGAATGCGTGGATTACTATACATATAGATGTGACGTGAACACTTGTTGAAATCATCATCGCTAAATGCTTACGATTTGATGCTTCATTGTAACTTCAGCTGACTTTGCTGGCAGGTGTATAAGCTAGGTGTTTTGTGTGTATGCCATTTTTTGGAACTATCACGTCTGTACAAAGGGATTATATTTTGTATCAGGTTGAAGTGTATTTTACTCTACAGAAAGAGGTACTGTAGTGGTTCATTACATTGCTTGTTTATATGGTATGTATGTGTGTATGTGTTTTGTGGTGCTTACATGATGTAGGTCATGTTGAATTATGCATGGCAGAAAAGTTCAGAACAGTGTTACATTTGGAGTAACTGCCAGTTCATCAGAAATTAAATGAAACTGGTGACATTATTTTCAGAGCAAACTTAAAAAATTAATACAGTTATTATTTTTTGGTTGGTGGGGAGAGGTGGTGGTGGGGGATTGGAGTTGAAGTTCATTGTAAATTGCTGGAAAAAGCAGCTAATTTATGTGGGGTTTTGGAAGGGAGAGAGGGGGAGGGGGTTACAAACATTTTACCCATACAGTCAGTCTGGCTTATTGATTCAACTTGAGGGAAGTACGTTTGCTTTGTGAGGTGAACATTTCCATCATTGAAGGGGACCTATACTTATTCTGTAGAATTTCAAAATGTTTTTAATTACAACATATTGTCACAATTTCATTTTATCAATTCCCATCTTTATGTCTTCATAGGGTGTAGAGATGAAAAGATATATATGCCGGTGTGACAGGATTTTTCCCCCCTGAAAATTTTCACCACAGGGGGAATATTTCCTTGGAAAAATTCCCCCGGTGAAGATTTCCTAGAAAATTCCCCCCCCCCCGGGTGAATATAATTCCTAGGAAAGTTATAGCATGTCTTGGCATACTGTGGGCACTATAGACAATCATTGCACTGCCTTAGCTAAACTGAATTGGCAGATGTCAGTCATGACTTTGATTGATTATTGATCATGGGCTTGTTGCAGTTCAGTAGGGCTATCTCAATTCATGGCCCAGACTAGTTTATGAGAGGTAACATCAAAGGGATTGGTGCACCTAAGCCAATTATACATGTTGGTACACAAATAGGCCAAATTGAATTGGTGTGAGACTGATCATTGGATCATTGAAATTGGCTGTTTGAGCATTAGTAATGTACGATAATTGTTGCACATCTAGTTGCCAAGTCTTTCCTTCAGAACTATTAATTCTCACAACTAGCCTTTGTGCAGCAATCCTAGAAACTGTTTGCTGGCGAGTAGAAATGTGTTTGTACAAGAATGCAATTTAATTGCCATAGACACCGATTCATCTTGTCATGAAATAATGAGATAAAATATGGGATTGTGTTGTAATTCATTGCCAGCTATGGTCTTGCAAGTGTTGGATGGACTTATGTTTTCCTTCTAGCGAGGGGGGGAGTAATTTTTCAGGGTAGGGGGTAATTTATCCTAGGAAAAATTCCTCCCAGGGGGAACATTTTGGGGGGGGGAATCCTGTTACACCGGTAAATGTCAAAACGCGCACTTTATTTAAGTAGCATATGGCACATTGCACAATAAGATGTAATGTCACTAATGTCACTATCACTGACATTACAGCCTTAGCATCTTCCTGCTGAAATTAAATTTAAATATTTTATATCATACTCAAAAATGTGCCTTGAAGATGGGAGTTGAACAAAAGAGTTTCTTTTTATGATCTTGACAAGGAAAACTTGTAGGTACCCTTTATAATCTCAGTAGCAAGTACGTGCAGCAAGTATGACAAAAGCTTTAAGTCAGAAACTTTTTTTTCTGTAATCAAAAACTTCTTACATTGTCAATTTGTTTAGCTTGATCTATGACCTAACTGATATTTCTTAATTTATTTACTTTCTAAAGATCAAGTAGATAAAACCTTTGGTAGGTACTTTTTATGACTGCTGTAAGGAAGGGTGCACATCTCTTCATACAAAGTGGACTGTATTGTTTACTTTTCGTTTGATAAGTAAGGACTTTGTAAATGGCAAAGGGTGAATCCAGTCTTGGAAATAGTTTACTAAGTGAGGGCTTGGTAATATTCTGTGTTTGATGGTGCTGAGCTAAAATTGTGGCAGAGGACCTTTTAAATGCAGTCAGTTCTGTAACCCTGGCTAGCTTTTGTGTAGTTGATGTTTTGTTAAAGTGTGAAACTATAAGATGATCCAGCTTTTCCACTGTTGTAAGTACGTAGATCTTTATCAGTACCTTAAAAGGCTTACTGTAGGCTGTAGGCAAATATAACATGCATTTATGCATTATGCATGTATATAGGAGGATGGTGTTGCAATAACTTAGGCTCGATAGTTTCCTGTTGCTTTATTTGCATCTTAGGTTTTGATATGTCAAACATTTAGAAGGTATACATGAAGAGAATGTGTGGAGTGCATGTTAGTCAGATTTCTTGCTGTCCGGGGACTGAGGCTACAGTTAGTGTAGTAATTAATTCAATAATGGAATATTCAGGAGGACAGCATAGTTTTTTCTAGTGGCAAGTCTAAGAGGCACAGGTGGGTGTTTTCCCTCCCCACCCCTAGAATTTTCAGGGCAAAGTGCACATTTCTAATTGCAGATCTGTGAGGCACAATTACCAAATTGCTTTAACCAGTTAATTGCGTATGACGGATATATCAGTCTTGTAATATATTTGCGCCAAGGCTACATCACATAATGCCCAGCCAATCAGTGATACACCCTCAAAAGATCGTTAGCTGTGCACGGCGAACTTTCTGGCCCTATTGCCTGTTCACTGATGCGTAGAACGGGTGTATCCAAATTCATATTGAAATGTTGATCAAGGACGTGGAAGGTGGAAGTGTTCTTGGACGTGTGCTGCACTGTTTACAATCTCTCACAGCTACCCCTACAAGTGTAGGACCACATGGGTGTATTTTCTTTCTGATTTCACTGTTACAATAGCTCCGTCTACATCAAAGAAGCACCCACCTGTGCTTCTTAGTCTACAGAGTAAAGAAACATTAATGTGCCGTCTAAGAAGCTTTGCAGTGTTTAGTTGATTGGGGTATCGAATCAGATAGTGACTCAGAAAATGAGGAAGAGGAAGCTTTAAGGGTATTTGTGCAGGACAAGTGACTTAGACACCAAAAATAAGTTACAAACACTGTCATTTGCTTGTATTTGCTTCAGAAAAAGGAGATGACTCATTTTTGTGGTATTATGTTTACAGTGTATTATTTTTCCAGTGTAAAGTTGAAATTTTGCTAAAAAACACATTTTTGCAGAAATAAATTCTGCAGTGGGATGAAAGTTACAACATTTTAATTTTGCAGTTAACTGGTTAAAGCTGCTAAGCCTGCCTTCCACACCTTCCTCCAGTCTGTAACACTATCTACACATAACCCCACCATGATGGGGTGGAGTGAAACAACAAATTTTGTTTTGCTACAAGCAGCCCTCTCATGTCAGAAATGTGCACTTCTAGCTAGGTTATGAAAGCTGTTTTTACATTAAACACCAACACCATTTTTTTTGAAAATGATAGCAATAGAACATACCAGCAAGCTATATAAACAGAATACTTGTAAAACTGATGGAATCAATTGTAGTCCCTATGGATAAAGCAATACAGTATAAGAGCGGGGAAGTGCTATTCCTCCTGGATAAGAGCTACTCTCTTGAATGCACAGGGAGTGATTTCTCCAAAAGGGTCACATGTCATAGGGCTTTAATTGTCAATCTAAATTTTTACCTTACAAGAGCTTCTTGAGGCCCAGTTGAAGATGTGGTCTGAGAAAGTAAATTTTACCTGGAACCTCCTATATACCCACAAGTTTACTATATGTCTCCACCTGTTATAGTCAAGGCAATTGTTCCATGGCTTCCCCCATCCACCCATGGCACCCACTCCTTCCTCCTAAAAAAGAGACAAGAGATCCTATTCCAAGACACCAATAAGGTAAGGGAGGCCAGTACTTTTTGTTGGTAATGAGAATATTTAGAGAGGAGTCGCATGAAAGCTTTCTGGAGGTATTTACCAGAGAGGGGTCATTAAATGGAGTAGATATGGTACACACTTCATTCTTCCTTTACACACATTAAAGCATGTGACATGGATGAAATTCCATGACATGATTGTAATTTTGGGGCAAAAGTTTTGGCATGGTCAAATTTGTGAACCACAGGAACTTGGGGACAGTTGAGGCCTGCCTGCCCTATATACCATACTTGGTCCACCTAGAAGTAAATTCTGGGTCCACCATTGTTCATAATGTAACTAAACCTACATTGTGCATTTTAGGGGTCAGTGGTGAAGCCGGGGGAGGGGGGGCGATTGGGGCGGTCGCCCCCCCAAAATGAGGGGGTAAAAAAGGAAAAAGAAGAAAAAGGGGAAAAAAAGGAGGAAGAAGAGGGAAGAAAAAGAGAGGGGGCAGTGGCAGCACCCCTGAAGACTATGGAGGGGTGGGGAGAGGGAGGTAAAGCCCAGGAAGGCAAACAAGGTATGGATTCAACGCAGGCCCCTTGACCCCATGGGTATCATGCACAAAACGCTCTCTTACGCAAGACATTTCTGATTCATATATATCATATATAAATGTAAGCCCTTTTGACAAATTTAAGACACTGCTAGCATTATGCTACCAGTGTTTTAGCCAGCCCCTTTTTGTGCGACAATGTCGCATAAACAGCAACAAATGTTGCACAAAAAAATCTGACAAGCAAATTCTATGCGAGTGTAAATTTTGACAGAATCAGCCTCACCAGAATAATTTTGCCACTGAGTTCCTTGCTGCCAGCATATCATATTTGTCTGCTTTAATTGTGACAGGACTTCCTAATTCACAAGCCCTCATTGTAACCTTCGAGTGCCACTACCCTACTTCATCTCGAAGATCAGAATGTAGACTGATTCAGTGCAATGTCCGTGGCACCGGCCGGGCTCCTCATTAGGGCAAAAATCCACTCAAAAATTGCACAATTTGCGATCTCAGCACCTTTCAAATTCCAGAAATTTTCCAAAGGGGAGGGGGACACCCCTCTCCTTAGACCCCTCCCCATGCCTCAATTCAGTAAATGTCGCATTGAGAAAATGTCCTAGCTAAAACACTGTACGCAACTTAGGGGCATAGGCTGGGAGGATGGAAAAAATTCTCAGGAAGATTTCAGATGAAAAATTAAAATCATCACTTAAAAAAATAGGAATTCCTGGAGATATATTCAATTCAAATCTAGCATCAAATGTAGCACCATTTTGCATCTAGCCCACCCCCTGTATGCCAAAATTTTCCAAAGTGGAGAGGGACACCCCTCCCCTTAGACCCAACCCCCAGGAAACTGCTTAATAGCGGCACAAATTTTAACAGCGTTCTACAGTTTGAGGGAGACCTTTGCTCCTGTACCACCCCTCCTTAATTTTTAAAGTGTCTTGAATTTGGTACTGCCAGAAATTAAGACTAAAGAACATGAAAATGAAATTCCCCTAGTAATACTTAAAAATATTCAGATTTTCAACAAACTATACATTTTACGAGGCTACAGTATTTTCAAAGCAATATTTTTCTGAAACATGTTATTAGCCATCACTGGGTCCTTACATACAGTATCCCCCAATAACAATATAAACCTGGAGTGGAGTTGGCTGGTGGTGAGTGAACTAGCTGGCTTGCCTCCAAGAGGGCCATGGGTCAAGGCCTAGTGAAACCACTTGGAAGTTTTCAGGTGACTCAAAATTGGCTTGTAATTAGCATAGCTACAGTATTCACAGGGATGCTGAGGTGAATTAGAATTAGGTATCTGGTCTGCCATCTCAGGAAGTTGGCCCTTTGTTCAGTTCAGCTGTTGAGCAGTGGTGTAAAGCAAGGACCCTTCATCCCACCCCACCCATCCTTTGACATAGTGGCTAAAGGCTAGCTGCATGGGGATACAAGAGTTATGTCTGTTGGATGGGAATGTTAAATGGTGATACAGGGAGCAGGACTGGGATTAATTAGTACCAGCCTAGTGACTGTCTAAGATATTGTGGGAAAATGACAGCAAGCCTCTCACTTGTACATCCAGAATCAATCTGATGTAGGACTCTTGATGAACCCATGTGGCTTCCCCACCCTGAAATGTTAGAAATTAAACCTTAACATTGTAGTTGAGTGGAAAAGGTAAACTTCATGAGCCTGGGCTGGTCTGGAGTTTTTTTTTTTTTTATTCAAGAGGAAAATTGCAGTTTTAATATCTGAACGGATTTTCTAAATAAAAGTACACTCCAAAGTTGAACTGAAATTTTCTATTAGAAGCCATCTGACAACTTGAAAACTTTAGGGGGGCAAACAGATTTTCAAGGGGGGCTTTGCCCCCCCCCCCTTGGCTTCCTCTTGACTACTGGCCTGCAATTACCATCCCCTGCCTACCAGAATGCCAAATTCATAGCTAATAGTCTGTTTGCAACCAGAGTAAACTCTGTATAATGCCAGTCTGTATACATCCCTGTTATTTTGCTGTATATTTTTGTGCTTTGAAGTCATTTACACTATAAGGCATATATTTACCTTGCATAGGTTTTTTTTTTTTTTTTTTTGAGGTCGGTCCCAGGTGGTTTCAGAGCCTTGTCATTTTAGGTAGTTCTATTAATCCCCATTCCAGGGTCTGTTTGGCCTACCGCCAAACCAGGGTTGGCTTATACTTGGGTGGACCCAGTAGAAGCTTTAACAGATTCAAGTGGTCCCAGATGTGGCCATACCAAGAATGTGGTGGCCTGGACATAAAAAACCAGGCCGATACACACCTGTATTTTCAAATTTGCTTTAGAGTATTTGTGTTAGAAGAAAGAAGGTCTCTATAAAAGAATTTATTAGATTATGGTTCAAGCTGAAATCTGAGGAAACTATTCACATCTTGGAAGAACAAAATCAAATCTTGGTGTAAAATATGTGGATTCAATCATGATATGTTTGAAGTTTTGAGAACACTTTTGGGATTTATCTCTACAGCTTATCATCATTTTACACAGAACTATTTGCAGTTTAATCCTGACTTTCCTTGACTACTTATCGTGTTCAGAGTGACAGGGGGTGAGCTGTTTGAGCGTATTGTCTCTCAAGATACCATTACTGAAGGAGAAGCTGTGTTTTTCCTCAAACAAGTGATCGATGGTGTCTCTCATATGCATGAGAGAAATGTGGTGCATTTGGATTTGAAAGTGAGTAATATAATTTAAATCATCACCCATAGGGATATGATACAGGGAAACTGACATTACAGTTTTCGTCAGCTTGAAACTTGGACATTTATACTTTGGCCTTGATTTCCGAATCCAGCAGGGTAGTGACGCATTTTTGCGGTTAACCTTAAGATACTGGGCATCCATCTTTGAAA
>WURT03124206.1:0-11680 GCA_009936505.3 Holothuria glaberrima | reverse complement strand
GAAGCATTGTCATGCAATGATTTCCTTCAAACTTGTCCCAAAAATAATCGATGTCAACTCAATGAGCCCCTTTAATAGCCATGCCTCTCTACTTTTCTCAAATCTGGAAAGAATTTAGTCACACTATCTGAAACACTCTCATTAAAATACTCTAATGCATTACATTACCCTTGTTTCATATTCCTACAATTTCATGAGATACTGTAATAAGAAACTGGTCCCAAAGTACAGAAAGCCCTATCAGTTCTCAAATTCAGTCCCACAGAGGTGATAAAGCAGAATAACATCATGGGTGTACAATGCTTGGGTTTTCAAAACCTAAAATACTTCAAGAAAAAAATGAAAGCTAAACAGACTGCTGTTGAAAAGAAAACTGTTGTGATACAAATACTTTGGAAGTTATACTTCTTGTTATTTCAGCTCAGCAATTTAAATTACTTTGCTATGCATTGAGGAGTTTGATAAATAGAAATCCTTTGTTTTTGTAATAAGAGAATATATACTGTAGTTGAAAGGGAAGAGCTAAAACCTTTGTACAATTTAGACACTGTGTTGCCTACATGTATGTGTATATATTTTCATACATTATGAATGTACAGTAAACTGAGAAGAATGTGCCAAGCATTTGCTCTTTTAATACAACTTTGATGTTTTTAGTAACGGGAATACTTTCTTCCTCTTCAGATTGCAAAAGAAGCCCAGGATGAGGCAGGAGCGGTCAAAGATTTTGATACCTTACTCCAACAAAGGCAGAAGGCTGGATGGAGATGTGTGCATTTTTGTTTGTTTGTAACTTTGTATTGTTTGTGAGTGTTTAACTCTTCAATGCAAACAGTTTTTCAAGAATCATACCCTTTAGGGCTTTGATGCTTGGCAGCTGATGCCCTATCACTGCACTCTTCAAGGTGGATGTGGAAGATCATTCAAAGGGCAGTTCTTGTCATGCCAGAAAACTTTAATTCTTCCAACTGTTACAAGCTGGCACCAGCCAGTTCCAAGGGAGACTCAGATCCTGCTATGCCATCTACAAGTCGAATTTTGCCGTGTCTTCCAGAACTTTTGACACTTCCACAATAGGACTGATTTCGGAGAAGTTCTATTTAGCCGTGATTACATCCGATCTCGAATTTTCTCTTTTCATCGATGAGTTGTTTGAAGGAAAGTTCCTGAACTTTTTAATCCAGAAATTGCTATAAAAGCCCATAGTCGTACTGAGATTTTGAGAGATACAATACAGTTCCCTACAATTTATACATCAGCCAGACGTATCATATGCATTATTCACTGTGTTGCAAGAGTTCGAATTCTGTTATAATACGCTGTTTTCACATTCTTAGTATTGGTGAACTGCCAAGAAAACATAACATTAAAGGGACTCTAGTCAACACAAGATTTCCTGACGGTCTGAAACCAGAACATTCCGCCTTCTGTCACTTCATCACCATAACACTCACCGTAGACACAGGATCCACTCAGGGTCGGATTTTAGCTTGTGGGGGGCCCGGGGCCAAAATAATGTGGGGGCCCTTTCACGATTAGGTCCACTATCTAAGCGGAGCGCCACCACAGCTTGGCGCGTAGCGTGCAAGAAAATTTTCTAGAAAATGTTTCCTAGATCGCTGGAAATGGCATTTCCCAGGCCTTGCAAGTTGCATCCAAATTTTTCAATTTGAAATCTCATGTTCTGAAAGTTAACTATTTTGTGGCAATTTATATGTAATTTTTTTACTTTTACGTTGTTTGTTGTAATGCCCCTCCAGAAATCAATATTCCGTTTTCCATATGAGAAACACATTAACGCAAACTTTCCCCTCCCAAGTATCTAATGTGGGAAATACGTTTACTTCTGTTTCAGTTGAACCCTTCATGGAATGGGCTTTCTATTTGCTTTGATTTTAGCAAACTGACCAATGATGTCATTGACGTCGATGGTTTTGAGCACGTCGGGTTCCATAGCAAGTATGCTGAGGTTGATGAGAAAAGAGATCCCGTAATCCTGGAAGTCCCAAGGCACAGATACGATCCCAACATTAATGAAGTGTCTGTTGTAGTTTACTGCTAGTAGCCTACTACATAATTTATCACACTAACACAAGGGATGGAATAAAGTAGGTCTAGTGTAAATGTTCTAGCCTATAGGAATTTGATTTGCATAATGTGTACGTGGCAGATCATATCATTTTTATTCATCGGATTGAACGGTGACTTCAAATTTTACCTGAGCTACATATTTACCGATTGTTCGATGATTATGGAAACAGGGCTGAAGACTTCCTCGATTGGTCACAGTGAAGTGCATGGACTTAACATAACAAGTTTAAGGGCAACGGAGGGCAAAAGCCCCATAAGATGCTCTGTGAAAAACCAGACCCAAAACAAAACCCAAACCAAAAACCCGTATAAAAAAACCACATACCACAATCAGATTCTGCCACAGTCACAATAAAACTTGTCAACGCTTTACCAGCTTCATACAATGGCCACGAACACGGGAATTAGCGCAAACCTCTAAGAAGTAACAATTAGACAGAAAATTCCTACCAAAAAGGAATTTGAAAACCTGCAGCATATCCCCCTAATTCTTCTTAACTCAAGAGTAGTAAGTCTCAGACATTTGAGTCTATCATGATGAGGGAGATTATCACATGATCGGTGGTTGATAACTGAATTCGTGGAGTTTGTGGGGTCACGTGTGTGACAAGTTACACAAATGCCGTAAAATAAAGACCAAACATTTTTATAGGCCCCATGTATTTATGGAAAGATAACTTTTGTTCAGCGTGGAGTTCCGAACAAAGGTCCGTATTTTACATGTTGACCATCGACGGAGGGATGGTAAAGCATCTTTTGCCTCCACTTTTTTACACCCAAATGTGAAGGGCCCGGGGCTTGGGCCTCGGTTGGCTCCGTTGTAAATCTGGCCCTGGATCCACTACTAGGACTACAGTACCACAGCCAAGGCTAGAGATAAGTATATTATTCCGTGTACATAGTGTAAAACAGGCCTAAGTTGCTCCTTCCTAAGTAGCTCCTTCCATAAATGTATAAAGCTCCTCCTCCTCCTTGTGGAGACACAAACCTATTTTATTGCTAAAGGCAATATCCTGGTAGGTATACACTGTACAGTAAGGCTATAAAATGTAATCTGGACATTCTCTACATTCTGTGGAATGTGAACTACTGCACATCCAGCCACACCAGTTGAGAATTTTGATATCCCCACACCAAAATGTACTTTGGTGTGATGGCTGTCTGCCTTTAAGTTTACACAGTTTAGCTGAGAACATTTTAAACAAAAGAGTAACTCAGACCGTACAGTAGGAAGTAAGAAGTGCTTTTTGTGTAGTTCACTTGAGTAGTCATTTCAAGTCAGACATGTGTTAAAGTGTGAGAAATTTTAGACAGTGAGACAGAGTATTACCTACTGCAGTTAATTTAGTTTAAGATCGTTGGCTTTTTGGTCGGTTCTGAAGGAGGAGGGTTGGTTTTAAAGGAACGGAAGGGGAGAGGGCTCCCTGTTATGTTGGTTTTTATTCGTATCGAGATGTCATTTGTAATAATTTGCATACAGAATTACTATGAAGAGTAGGTGAGCCCTACAATTTGTAATGGAATCATGCAAGGAAATGAGGTGGCATAAGGTCGTGTGACATGCCAACAAAAGAGCTGTTTCATGCGTCAGTTAAAGAACTACAGTAAGCCCTCCAAAGAAAGATCCGTTGGAATTATTTCAATATCTTTTACCGTTCTCAAAATATACGTCTTCAGAGTTTGATGGTTTCTGAAGAAACTCATTGCCTAGGCAAAAATAATGATGTGCAGTGCTGCACAGTGTTAAGATTTCTTTTGCTAACCCTTTCTTAATTATCTCATAGTTACTGATCAAACAGATTGCAGTTTGTTGAGCGATGTAAATGTTTCTGAAGGAAAGAATTTTAACTTTCATAATAAACCCCTCGGGGGATAAAAGTGCTACCAGTGTCCTTGAAATTACGGTTGAAAAAACAAAGGCTAACATGAGCCATATATGGTGTGTTCATCTTTCGATGTCACATATTTGCATATTTAGCTCATGTTTATTCATAATACAAGTGTGAAATAGAAATTACCATGTAAAATGGTCAATATTTGATCGATTTTAATGGGAGTTGCGCAGGCCTTGAGTTTTAGATTTTCCAGGTGTGCTACAAATCACACTCCTCAAGAAATTAAGGAGTGTGGTAGGTGTGCTGTTTTATTTAACTTTAATATATTTACTTAAGTTCCCATTCTTTATCTAGGTGTGCAAAAAATCACACTTCTCACAGTGATTTGGGTGATGTTGTGCAATCACACTCGCACGCCTCAAAATTCAACGCCTGATTGCGGCTATTTTCTGGACTTTTAATATATACTCTTTACATCCAACATCCAACAACTGTATGTTATTTTCATGTGACACAACCTTTAAGTTCTATACTGTATGCATATTCTGTAACTGTGTGGGGCATCATTATATTTAAAAGTTGCAGGAAACATTTGAACAATCTTTCCTCGTTTTTGCGCCATTGGTGACTTGACTACATGTACAGTAGTTAATTTTAAATAGTGCATAACTAATATCTAAACTGAAAGGGAGGTCAACAAAAGTTTTTTTTTACAGATTTGGGGTAATTGACGTTGAAGTTAAGCTTTCTAGTGGCAGTACTGTATGGCAGCACCATTATTGAACCTTCATCACAAGTGTTAAGTGACACGAACGACGTTGATGGAAAAATGATGGAAGTTGTCAAACAATTCGAGAAAATTTACGAAAATTAATTCAAATTGTCAGAAAATCTCAGTTGCCGGACATCCGTTGCAAGGATGATTGGTTACAAACTACATGTCTTCAGCAAATGTTCTCTGGGTGCAGGAAATGCTTCATAGTAACGAGCCTTATCGCGAGCTGCCATGTAAGTCTTTTGCTCTCCAGCACGACATCGAAAAGTGCGTATACATAAACGATTTTGAATTTAACATGCGGTACATTAATTTCTTACGCTATCCCGTAAATGTTGCTAGGTACCAGCAATTAGGGTGCGGAGAGCGCTGAAAAATGCATTTTCAAAGCCACTCAAAATTCCTGTTGGGTCGGGAATAAAGAGGTGGCCAACGAAATTTAGTTTTACCTTGGCGATGATTTAGTTCTAGTTTTACTAGCATGGATTTGCTGCCATTCAGTTGCTAGAGTTGCAGTTTCTAACTTCGAAAGCAACAAATAATTTTTTGCTCTTTCTGTTCAGGAAAAGGAAGAGAGTACAAAAAGGACAATCTGAGGGTTAAATAAGTCTGAAGGACACAACTTTTCCATTTTCCATACCCATACCAGGCCATATAGTATTCTAAAACCACGATCGGAAACCCATAGATAATAGTTGCGTGTGAAGTTACAAAGAAAAAAGTCATTGTGAAATAATCTTGTATCAACAAAAGACATGACATAAACATGGGGGTATGGAAAATGTCTAAACATCACAGGAGTCACGCAATGGTTGAAGTGGGAGGAAATTTCCTATGGGAAACATTTTCAACGTCTTAAAATCGCCTTTTTAAAGTTCAAGAGACTCTAATTTATAGTGGAACGAACTGGAACCGTGTCTAGCATCCCACTAGATTTTCTAAAATGGACCGAATTGATTTCCTTTTTAACCAAATCTAGTTAATTGTTTAAATGAAATTAAGTCAGGTATATTTTTAGAGCCGTTGATTTTAGAGTGAGGCTGGCAACCTGAAGGGTGTATGGAAATAAACCAAAACAGTAAATTAATTTGAGTGCACTGGATATGTAGTTGTATGTAGTATTTACCTGTGGGCCTCGATCTATGGGTTGCACAGTCATTGTGCTTGTATGTGGCTCTGGATGTGCATGACTTAAAATTGCTTTTCGTGGTCAATTGAACCAAATAATACGGTCGTTGACAATACAATTAGAAGAAACAAAGATATTTCGTCCCCATCAACCAATACCGGGGATCAGGTCTCAGATTCTTACTTACAAATATCAGCGAATATTACCGATGTGGCTAAAATATTGAAGGTAACCTGTCTTTTTTTACCAAATCATTACAGGGAATATGTCGCACACTCACAAACATCAGCAAACAATACGACGGTTAATCAACTGATGGGAGGAATGCATTCAGTCCTCAAATAAATTACAGAGGGAAATGGCCCCTGCCACTTTGATCGAAAGGGGTCCGTCCCCCATCCAGATTATTGCAGGATCATGCCCCCACCCCGATGGTTAACGCCTTTACATAAATGCATACATATATATATATATATATATATATAAGATATGAGAGGTTCGTATTCAATCATATGTTGACCTCTGCATTCAACTTCATAGTACCTATAAAGCCTTTCCCCTTCGACGTGTAACCTTAAAAGTTAAACGTAGCTCCTAACACTGAGATAATGATAATCAGAGCAGCACTCACTCAAAAGAAAAATTCTAACTTGCGGACATTATATGATTGAATAATCTCATGCGATATTTCCAGTCACGTTAGTCAGATTAAACTTATTTGTTACAGAAAACTTTTGGTTACGAATGGATAGAAATAATGTAATAATAAATGTTTCTTTTAAAATCTAGTCGAAAGTTATATTTGTAGACAAATTGATCCAAATGGATTTGCCTTAATTTCCTTTCTCAAACATGGCATATTTGATACACAATTCTGTAAAGAATAATGCGGGTTTCTTCGAAGAGTCACTTTCTATAGTATAATTAACTATCAATAATGTTGTACTATACATCGCTAACAAGGTTAGATAGAATATTTCAATCCCACAAAAAGTTACTCTTTTCATCTGTGAAAGATGAATATACCTTTAACTTCTTATTTTACTATAAGACTTCTCACATTTCATGGGAGGTCACCCTTCCTTATTATAAGCCAGAAGCTATTACCGAGAAAGAACATGCAATATCTACGCAAAAGCAAAATAACCAACAAATATTTTATCATTACAGTCTTCTACCTTACTTGTTCACCTTTAGCACTGGTTTCCTGATCAAAAGTTTGTTTTATTTATCGATTGTGTAACAATGTTGAAGTACCAAAACATGTCACCAAACCAAACCGTAACTAAAACAAGGTACTGAGAGGGCTTCCCAATCGGGATACATTCTTATTGACTTTAAAATCTTCCCACAGTGACTGTTGCCTCAAGGGTGTCTTAAACCACCTCTTTTTCACATAAATTTCCTCTACCGGCTATAACAGCATATGCCAAATAGGTAGCTTCAAATATTTACCATTTGGTAGTGACAGCAGGTATTTGCGTAATCCATGATTTTTTTCAGTAAAGTTGCGCCAACGTTATTGCAGACCATTTTACTCTTAACTAAACGTTAAACCTTTCGACAGTTCTTTTGATGACTTGACATTACACGTGAGCACTTCGCAATAATTGCCACAACTAGAATTAGCCTACATAGCATACTTCATACGGATAAATCTTGTGACGAAAACCATATCTTCACGTATCCTACCTCACCCCATAAACTACCTTCAAAAGATCTAAAGCTGTATAGGCCAAAGCGAAAGTCATCATATGACTGTTAAGACTCATATTACACTTTTGTTTTTTTTATAAAGTTTAAGCTGATTTTTCATAATGTTAATTGGCACTTGGAATAACCGTTACCTCGAACTTTGAAAGTGGTGCAAATCCGAAGCGCCCCCCTTCTTTAGTCTTCACTTTAATGTAGTTGCTTCCCTGACTACTTTCTTTCACACTTTTGTCGAATGATAACTCCGTTTCCGTTGGACACTTGTGATCTTCCGTTTCCTTCAACTGCAAAGAACGTTGATATACACGACACTAGTAATTGCTCAGTAATACTTCAAAATATTTCAGTTCAACTTTACAGACAAATGATTCAAAATTTTTTTTTTTTATTTTTTCATTGATGCAAAAAATAGCACAGGAAAACAGAAAATTGGTACCAAAACTAGTGACCCCAAAAGAATAAAATAACAAAGAGGGAAGATCAGAAATATAAAAAAGTTCTACGAAAGAACTGTATTTGAATAAAGTGTCACTACCCATTAAACAAGCTATCTTTTGAGGATGAAATGGCTGACTCTATTTTGGAAAATTTGTAATGATTTGCAGGATATCATGTCAGACATGTCAATCTCACCATAGTGAACAACTGTTCAACAATAATTTGGATCTATTGTAATTAGATAATATAAACAGGGTGTGGAAAATAATCCCCTGCAAGAATAAGATCCTTATTACAAGTCCTTACCTTTGTAGTGTGAGCTGAATCACGACGTTGTAAAATAGTGGTGGAAATTACAAATATGTCGGCCAGGGTAGCAAAAAGTGCATAACAACAGGGAAAAATGTTTAAGTCAAGGAATAAATGAATGTCACCTCGCTTGAACTAAAATGACCTTTGATCTTCGTAAAAGCCATGAGGATCATCTATCTAACGAAGGACATTCACCAGCATGTCAATATGCGGTCCCTTACTATTTCCCATCGTGAGTCATCTTGTTTTAAGATGAATACTGTTTGACCTTACATGACCCCAATGACCTTTGACTTCTACCAAAATTATCAGGTTATGCTACTGTACATAGGACACCTTTATACTAGGCTGAGGTTCATCAAAATTTTTCTTTTTACCTCATCGCTCCGTGAGGAGGATGAGATATTGTAGTTACTTTGCCTGTTGGGCTATATACGGCAATGTCCAATTTTGTTTTGTTAATATCTTCTAAACAGTGAAGCCGATTATCTTCACACTTGGTGAGAGCTAGTCAGGAAAATAGGTTCGAGGGCAGGGTGAGAGGTTCGAGGGCATACTTCATTTGGCCTTTCATACCCCTCGAAGTCGGGGGGGGGGATATAGTACTGATTTTCACTTCCAATGAAGGTGGAGCTTCCAGTTAAAATAAATATGTTTTTGAAAGCTTTATCGCCATTGGTCACCTGAAGCGTTCAACCAATAACACTGACATCGTACAATGTTTGAGTCACCGTCGTTCGGAGCGCTATATATACGCACAGTATATATGTACAACGTATGTATAGGCCTATGTCTAAATAACGCTCCAAACGCCTGTAGCTTGAGTCGCGGTGAACAACTCAGCTGTAACAAACAAATCCCGAACATTTCAATGTTTATCCAGGATGATGCAGGCGTGAGGCTTTCAGAAAGGTATGGAGCAAAAGCTATCCTCCTTTTTATGTGCTAGAATTCTTGGTAAGGACTGGATTCAACGAAGAAGGTACGTTGTTTTATTAACAAGGGAAGTTTTATTAACAAGGGAAGTATGGGCCCTGACCTTAGGGGGATGTGATAAGCTCAAATGTAAATACGTCCCCTACATCAGGGTTACCCAGACTAGGTGAGAGGGTGCCCTAAGTAGAACCCCGGTGCTGCACTGACTTCAGGAAGAAAAGTTCAAAGGCCAGAGGTGAAAGGTCAAATTTAGTGAAAATCACTCTTTTTAATAAGTCCAAGAAGAAACATCCCAAGGATATGAGTCTTCACACATATAATAAAAGTGTCTAGTACTACCAAAATATGTGATTGCCATGGCAACCAATGTCAAAGGTCACATGATGGAAGGGAAAATACATAATTATATATATATATATTAAATTGAAAATTTGTGCCATAAACTCCCCAGTGTAGAAACTTGCGTCTCGTAGACGTTAGGAAGTAAAGGTCAAAGGTCAAATTTTGTTCAAAATCACATTTTTTAGTATTTTTGGTATAATTCCAAAAGGAAACATCCCACTAACATGAAACTACTGTATATTCATATAATAAACATGTCTAGTACTACCAAAATATATGGCTACCAAGGTCAAAGGTCATGTGACAGGTCAAATGTACATTTTTAAAAACTGCTACGAAACGGCTGGAACGATTATCTTTTAACTTGGTGGGGAGGTACCCCAGTGTGTAAAATTTTGTCTCTCGGACCCTTGGAAGTAAAGGTCAAAGGCCGAAGGTTAAAGTTCAAATTTTGTGAAAAATCACAATTATTAGTATTTTTAAGTATAATTCCAAAAGGAAACATCCCACTTACATGAACTTCACACATATGATAAACGTGTCTCGTATAATATACATAATATGGTTGCCATGGAAACCAAGGTCGAAGGTCACAGAAGGTCATGCATGACAGAAGGTCAAATGTACACTTTCTTGTTTTGAAAGTTGCTATTAAATGGCGCAATTGATTTTTTTCAAACTTGGTGGGAAGGTACCCCAGGGGAAAAATTGTGTCTCGCAAACCCCGGAAGAAAAGTTCAAAGGTCAGAGGTCAGATTTAAAGTCAGAGGCCAAATGTCAAATTATTCAGTAATCATTTTCTGGCTACAGTTACAAGAGAAAACATTGCACTGACAGGAAACTTGAAATGTATAATAGGGACGACAAGTTCTACCTATTAGTTGGCCGGACTGATTTTCTTCAGACTTGGTGAAGTGGTGTCCCAAAGTAGGAAATCAAGTCTCGTAGAACCCAGTAGTAAATTTCTTAGGTGTTGAAATGTTTTTCCATATGAATGATGTTCATTAGTGATGTAAGTCCATATTTGTTAAGAACTGTTTCTTACGATATTACAAGAAAAGATATTAAACTTATATACCGACTTTGCCATGGAAAGTGACTCCTCATGGTCATAGGCGTAAGAAGCAGGGGGGAGCTAAAGCTTTCCTAGTCAAAATGTGATATGGCGGAAGTATGCTTCCGCTTCCTCCCCCTCAATCCAAAGATAAAAACCCCTTTGTTTCCTTTGTAAAAAATGTCAAACTTTGCAGTAATTTTCCTTCAAATTTCCCCAATTTGTTGCACCAAATTATATCTAAGGACCCTCAAATATTTACCCCCTCCCCCTTAGACCCCTTCCCCAGGACGGCAGTCCGAAACAAAATTCACCCCTCCAATCTCGAACAGCTTCCTACGCCTATGCTCATGTAGACGCAGATATCGGGGTGGAAGCGTCAATTTTACATGCACGTCATTGTATTCAGCGATGGGCATACGCTTAAAAGACTAAGAAAGCATTAATCAAATGCAGTTACAAGAATAACTTGGTGTGCCTTAGTCAGGGTACCCCGACATCGAGGGCATTCTTCATTTGGCCGTTCATCCTCTCGAGGTCAGGGAAAACGTAGTGACCAAAGTCACTACCTAAACACAAAAAAAAAAAAAAAAAAAAAAAATCGTGGTGGGCCAATCAGGTCATCTGATATGAATATCCATATCATTGCGAATTTTAAGCCGATGGGAAACGTGAATGGAAAACAATTTCTCTTGCTTACAAAACAAAGTACCTTTTCAAATAAATCCAATCCTTACCAAGAATTCTAGCACATAAAAGGATGATAGCATTTGCTCCATACCTGTCTGGAAGCCTCACGCCTACATTACCGTGGATAAACATTGAAAATGTTCGGGATTTGTTTTTTACAGCTGAGCTGTTCACTGCGAGTCAAGCTACAGGCGTTTTGAGAGTGTACGAATTTCTTCCCCGTTGTAAGCGGGTAAGAAACTCACGCGACCTCTGGGTGTGGTAAAGAGTATTCTTAGGGTACACAACGATGTGCATGCTAACGCGCACAAGTGCGTGTTAGCGCCGAAGGCGCTAGATGCCTGACTTTTACGCAGTAACGTAAT
>WURT03124173.1:19556-29791 GCA_009936505.3 Holothuria glaberrima | reverse complement strand
GAATCAAAATACTCACTCGTTTTGTACTCTTTCTTACACCAAAGTAAAGTAATTCTAGCCTAATGATAGAAATAAGAGTCGGATGCTCTAAACACTCGGCCATGCATACGGTTTGCAGCATGTATCATTGGAAAAATTATCATCTAGGGTATAGAGGAGGACCAGAAATAAAAGTTTTAAGAAAAAGTTCCAAAGTCTCTTGATTTCATTTCGGGCTTACTTTGGAATCGAGACCACTTTTTATTCTTTTTATGTCATCATGATTTAAATATCCCCCCATCAACGTGAAGGTTTAAATTTTTAAAATTAAAAAAAGTTAATGACTGATTTCAAACGAACGTTTCTGCTTAATATTACTGTAATAATAAAACATGAATCCTTTCTATAACCAGTAAAACTTGCATATTGGTAACCAAAACAGCACTTTGCTTGTGAGGTACCACATTTTCAACGATTTTGGCCACTGATGAGTCTGTGAGCGTCTGTTAGCGCAGGAGTACAATGAAAGAAACAAATACAGTTTTATTGAGAATGCAAATTTCTAATTTATTTGGGGTGATTGTTTTTTCAGTGTGAATTTCTAAATTTCGAGCATGTCAGGTTCGAAATATTTTACTTTTAAATATCACCTAGAAATGTGAATGAAACAAACATGAGAGAGATTATATGCAACAGTTCTTCTTTATTTTACTATGAAACTCTTTCTTCTTAATGAACTGATCAAAACGTGCAATTCAATCAGCAGAAAGATGCTGGTTCGATTAGCAAACCATTGTGGATTAGTCAAGTTGACATTACTAGACAAAATAAACACGTTCCACAAAAATAAGATCAAGTAAGAACCATTAGAGCCACATATGCCCACTGCTTTCATCTCAGACGTATGGGATTTACATCATCTTAAAAGGATTTTTATATGAAACCATAGTTATACCAAAAGATGACAAAACAACATTACCTACTTGGTTAACAAACCACTTTCATGGTTCACTTTAAGTCTACTTAAAGTCTAAAATTGCAAAAATATATGTTACAAATCTTGAACAATTAACATAAATGTTCCTGAGCTGAGATGTAAAATCTTGAAGTTTATTTTCTCAGTTTAAAATGCTTAATTGCGTATCAGTTGTGCTGTCATTCTTGTATTACTCAAATTACAGTCTTCGTTCTTCTTTGCTTTTCCGAACGCCACTGCGCCTTGTGCCAAACTGTGATTACTCTCTTACTGTTGTAAGGTGACTTGACTATACTTGCTCTCTCTGTACAATATGATATGCAAAAGTAGGAAGCTTTACAAGATCATATAAACACTATAATTTCAAAAAGACCAAAGAAGGTTATGTTTATTGTGCATGAGTGACATCTCAAATTATTGCGCAATGGTCTTTATCAAATTAGGTGAATAAATTTCAAATTTTTGATCTCAACCCAGGAATAAAGTATGACGATGGGAGTTGTATGAATTAGATTCATTTTCCAACCTCTGAAATATATATTCTTGCAATGCTGGACTTTGAGTACACTATAATTTCCAAGAGGTAGTTGAAACACAATGAATCACAGTACGTTCAAAGCCTCTTAGCCCTTATGATAATCATCACCGACTGATACCAGTTTTACTCGGGTGCCAACTAGACAGACTAGTATATGTGTCTGAGTGCAAAGAGCTGTAACGGGGATGTAAACTCATTGACGACCGGGTTATGAATGGCTTCCTTAAAAAAAATGCTATCTACAGTTAATCCAACAACCAAAATAGTTTAAAGCAAAAGTAGGTACAACCTGTGTGAATAAAATTCAAATTGCAGTTTTTTTTAAACCTCCTAGCAAATTTCATAAAGGTGTTGTCTTCAACAATGCATATTTCTAGCCTTTAAAGATACACAAGGAATAAAAATGAATTTGAAAGTGTTCTTGTGCATTTCTTGTACATCTTTCTACATACAATAATTCTTCATTCTTCATGCGTGTACACTGTTTAACGAAATGTGAAGTCTGAAAAATTTTCCAGGCAGCCTGAATGAATTCGTTCTATTTAGTTACGATTGTACTGTGTGTAGTTGCACCCGTAGGAAGCAGACCAAAACCTAGATTATCAAATGAAGTGTAATTTTTTGACATCTCCAGTCAACGTATTCGAGAGAATTTGGATATGATGGGTCAGGCAAGTTCAGAAAAATTAAAGCACAAGGGTAAATCATCAGTCGAATGATAAATAACAAGACTACCTATCCCAACTGACGAATAAGGTATCAATTTGTACCGAGAGGAAATCCTTCGCTAATGAACAGATCCATTGCAAGGTCAAACAGCTGGTTAATCTTGTCTACGTGGTCCAAGGTGTTGACTTACAGTTACACCACTACTATTTGAAACTGCAACCGAATATTGCTCTTGCCTTGGAAAGTCGTTCTACTTCTACCCGGCTGGTTGCTACACTCAATTGCACATTCGTGAATAATGCACAAAGACTTGCTATTATAATAAATCCAGTAAGGTTATTGCAAAGTTTGGAAGAAAGAGTCGACCATATATTTTTAAATGGTTTATTTTCATTTGAATAAACTGAGACATTTCTTCATTACGTTGCTTTACACCCACCAACTTCTTATACATATGGACAGAACATATAGGCTAGGCTAACACTAATGTACGGCCATAGGTGCTAACGTCCAATGCGTAAGTTGTCACCACCGTCCGTGGAAAAAAGCGTACCAAGATAGCCGCCTACTATGCTCTTGTGTGTAAAAGTTCTGACTTGCTCAAGTGGCACAGTATTGACCGATTGTGTGAGAAATTTGTAATATTTTAGAAAGAATGCAAGCTCAGGTCAAATTCAGCCCCAAAAATGAAGGATTGTGACATTTTTCTTCCATTTGATGTTTGTATTTTGTCCGAAATGTTGCAGATTCATCGTCAAATTGGGCAAATTGTAGTAGCCCTGCGGCCATCTTGGTACGCCTTAATTTGCTCGAACGGTGGCGACCGTTTTGGTCACGTGTTACTGTGTCCATGTATTTAAGTCCGTGGTTATACCCCTTTCTTCTGGAAGAATGAACACGTTTGGCTCACTTTACACTATTTTAAAACACGTGTAAACATGCAATCTTTCTGTTGATCCAAAGCACTTTCTCCTGATTGTGAGACAGAATAAGCTGCTACATGAAATGGCTCGTTGTGTTATTCAGTACAACCTTGCTACCCAAATACGTTAACTTGTAACATAATTGGGAAAATACAAGGAAAAACCCTGTAAGATCAAAATTTAACGACCCTCTAACAAAAAACTTGATATCAGAACTAGAATGAAATTAAAAAAAGGATGTACAATGGTAAATGGGGAAAAACAAACAAAACAAAACATTTTCGCCAACTTCCTTCGGATTTAAAAGAATTTGTAGAGAAATTATATCACGTCTGAATAAAGTCTATAACACTTTTTAAACAATGAATGTAAATTTTTCTGCACAATCGTGAAAGAAAATTATCTATGTAATTACTTAGAAACTTCAGTGTGCTATGACATTAAACACAGAAGATATTTTTCGAATTCAAAACAAATTATATCGGCAAATAACGTTCTACAGAAGGTTTAAAAATTCATCGTGTAAAGATCCTGAAGCATTATTTCATAAGAAATGCTTCTAACAAAAGTAAAGAGGGACACGAAAGAATTACTACTACAAAGTATCACTGATTTTAACGCTTTATACGATTGGTCATGATTTTAATGTACACTTTGTTTCAGTATAGTTTGAGTTAAGTCTGAGATTATTTCAGAATTAATTGTTATCTACAGTATCAAAAAGCCTGTAAATATCATATGGTGTTATCAGGTACTATAATTTCATGAAGTGTTTTCTACAGCGTAGTCCTCCAATTTGCATTTTAGCAAATTATGCCCCTGCTCCTAACGGTCAATGAATATCCCTTTCTGGGACTTCAAAATTTTAAGTTGTTACTCTGCCTTTCCCGTGCGTCCAGTCGCAAGATGTGTAACATCCTTCGAAGCCCTGCGTGGATTGAAACCACGCCATTGACGAAAAACAACTTTGAATCGGATGATAAAGACAGACAATGCCTCCACTTGAAACAAGAAAAAAATGGCAGAAAAAAATTACTTGCTTTTGCTTTCACTATACCATTATTAGAAGCTGATAGCTAACATAAGGTCTAATCGACCCAAATACTTTAAACATTCGCAAATTTAGCAAATATTAAGAATCTAAATACTTTGAAGAATTACCATTATGATCTTGGCTTGAAACAACAATTTTAAGGTGAAACAGAAATCGTAATTTTGCTGATATATTTACAAAACACATGAGGTAATGTTGTTTTAATTAGGTATAGTAATTTCCTTATGAAATAAAAACAACCGTGAAATAGCATTTCTGGGAAAAAAGCTGAAATTATTTAATACGAGAGGGGACTGCGTTACTAGAACAAACTGTAAAAAGTGTAATTCAATTTATTTTAGATACCTGGTTTGGAGTCAGATATCCTCTTGCATTTCGAGGCTGACTAATGCCAATTTACCTTGGCAACTGTTGCTTTTACAAATTAATTTTAAATTATGAATGTCTAACAAAGTGAATCCGATACTTACGGAAAATGACCACAATGACAGACATATTCAACAAAATAAGGAGAAACGGAAAGACGTCTTCATACTTGTTTGGGATTTTTACACCGATGAAAAGAACATTTGTTAGTATAGCAATTAGGGAAAACATCTGCAGGAAGAAAAAATTATGAAATGATTTTTAATATCCACTCCGACGGAATTGTCTGTATCATTCCTTAAACAAGTGAATCTTTCGTACGTTGCCAAAACTGGATCTTGATCTTTCTTAGATAGTAAGCGTATAAAATCATTTTATACAGTTCGTGCCCATCAATGTAGTTAAACATTTTCCTTTACCTTAAACGGGCAGGGTATACTTACGGTTATGGAAAATACCAATCAATCCGTAACACAATAGAAACTTTAAATATGTTAAGGGTAGCGTGGTATGAGCTTAAGTTCATATCACCTTTCGTTTTAAATTTGCAGGTGCACGAAAAGATACTAAAGAATTATAACCTAGCGAGTTCTGGCCTTATCCATAAAACCAGAGGAATAATAAAATATTTAATTACAATCTTCATTACATATTTCAACGTTATTTATTTCGATGATTGTTTCGGCTTAGTGCAATAAACGTTTGCTGGTCAGAGGGATCTTTCCATTTTAAGGCTGAAGTTTTAATAGACGTATATAAGGATCACTCTGGGTGCCCTGAATTAGGGAAATTCTACTTTTATATATAGAGTTCAACAAAATACCTGTAATCTTTGCTCCCGACCGTTTTTCATTGGTCTATACCTCGCATGTAACAGCAAGAACACGACAGAGATTCCGATTGTCATCAAGACAGTGATATTGTTCCCCCAGCCAAAGATCGTGATCAAAACCGTTTGCATTACTTTTCTGGCCAGTTCCACAATCTCCCAGTACCAGTAATCTGATTTGTAGTTCTCACAGAGAAGCTTCAAGCACTGAGGAAGATGACGGTCTTTTGCATCTTTGATATGGAGAGGCGTTGTTTCGTGTTTGGTTGTATAGTTCTTGCTTCCCTTATTCTCCTGGGAAAGTGGTGACGAACAATACTTTCGCAACATGTACAAAAGTATCAGTGGAAATGCCACCACGTATCCAACAGTAGTCAAAACTGCAAGAACTTGATATATTATGAGCTGCTTATCGCACTTCACATCATAATCAGAACGAAGCGCAGTAAAGCAATATTTATTTTTAAGATCCAGGCAAAATGATTTACAAGCGCCGGGAAATAACTGGAAAACTCTGGAGCAAACTGGGGGATAAGTAATAAAAACCATACCCACCACAAAAGACAAAATTTTAGCTTTGAGATTAGTTAGCCTGTTATTATAGTTTTCTCCCTGATACATGATACTGAAGTACACTTTCAAAATTTTGTAAAGTAGAAATGGTAATGTTGTGAAGGTAAAGAGAGCGGCCATGGCAATTATGAACTCAATTTTTGGATTGATTACAAGCCTTTCATTGAAACACTGTGGTCGAATGAAAAATTTTAATACGTTCATCTCGAATGACGAAATAATTTCAAATATGAATTGCATAGCTCCCACAAACTTGATGTAATTTAGTGAAGACAGGTATTCTCCGACCACTTGGTAAAATCCAAGCACAATTTTTACCCTTGAAACAATAATATCTGCGGCTGTTCTTTTACTGCTCACTTTCTTTTCGTGAAAGTAATTCCTCCAGATAGCGTAAACTACTACAGTTCCTAAGCAAATTAGCAAACCCAGTTCAAGAAAAAGCACCATAACATTGGGACAGCGTAAGCAACTGCTGTATACTAAGTAATAACCTGGTACACATTTGCTGCAAACCCAACCCTTGTACCCGAGAGCACAAGTTCCCTCAACAGATGTTTCTTCATTAAAGTTACTAATGCAACTTGCGGGTCTTGGACATTTATGTACCCGTGGGATTTCTTTGTAGTAATGGGTATTAACGTCATAGAATCTTGTCTCATTCAAAAGATTTTTTACAAAAAGGTTGTATTCATCAATTTTAGCATTTGGAAAACCCCAGTCCCAGAAGTAGCCCGATGCAAGTGACTGGAAGTCTTGTCCAGTGCATTTAAGCCCCAGCATGCAACGTGAACACTTTTCGAATCGCCCTCTTCGGGCAAAGTCATTTTTACAAAAGCACGCCCTAAAGCCCGCGTGAATACTTTTATTAGTTCCATCTGGACATTCAATACAGTCTTTTTGGGATCCACCACCTTTTTGCGTCACATAAGTGCCATTGGCACACCTTTTGCACAAAAATGTACCGGGAATATCTGAAGTTGATCCAAGATCATCCAGGTAGAAGCCGCCTACGACAAAAAAATTTTACCTTTTAATCAGAACATCCACGTGAATTTACATCTTGCTCTACGAAGACAAATGAATGCATTCTTGAAATCAATGCCATGATAACTTAACGTATAAACAAAAGGTCGGAGAACATACAGCGTTTTTCAAGGTCAATATTCCTGGAAAAAGAGTATGTGTTACATTCATTCAAAACGATTACAAAGAAAGGGATCATATTGTAGCAGTCTGCGTCAATTATACATTGTTAGGTATGCCCCTTTCTAAAGTTTATATCGTTATTGTTGTACACATTATGCTTCAGAACTTGTTATTTAGAACATTACAACCTTGTAACAGGCTTACTAACTTCTATTGCTTTTACCAATTTCAACCACTACTTTAAAAGGCAATAGGCAGTTCACTGCCCCAAAGTTTGCTTTGCAAAATCAGCAAACTCTTGGTAATCGCCTCATATTTGCTTTATATGTATTTGTTTTTTAACGTAACCATTACAAACAGTAGGTAAAGCAAATACCTATCCTTCATTTGTTTAACATGCGGTGGCAAACATATTGTAACATGATCAAACAAGCCATTCATAAAGGAGGATGACACGGTATACTTATTCTGATTGGAGTAAGTGCGTTTTAACTTTAAGTAAAAGTTGTTAAAATGCTGTCAGTTTGTGTGGGTTGCGTGCAGTTTAAAATAAGCAACAGCCGGAAGAGGGAACAATCAAATATAGTCTTCGAACTTGTCGGTGAAACTACTTGCAATATAATAAAACTGTGGAAAACACATTATCACATCTATCAGCAGTAGGAAGTTGCACTTATTTTGTTAAGAAATTAATATGAATTCAATGTTCCTACATTTCATAAAAAAGTTAACGTCATTTCGTTCATTGCAATGTTTTTGAATGGGAAGTACTAAACGACATATTTGTATTACAACGAACAAAGAGTTACCTTTTGGGCACCTGACGCACTCGTTTTCCCAATTACCGTAAGATCCTTGTGGACAAATAGTGCAGTTGAAATATTTTGTAGAAGAATTAAGGGCACATATAAAACCCTCCAGCTTCAGAGTCTGTGCTAGGTAATAGTCAGCTTCATATTCACTGTTTAAACGGATTTCTGGAGTAAACTTTTCCTGCACACAATTCCTTCGGTCCAAAAATGAGATTTCAGTGAGTATAAGTTTAATTTACCCGGAAAATTACTCTACTGTTCCTTTCCTAGATACGTGGTTTGACATTATCTATTTTTGACGTCTTTCAGCAATATTCAACAAAATTTGAAAAAAAAAACATTCTTAATAACTCTTTTTGAAAACACACAAGGACTGTGACAAGTTCATCTGTGAAGGGAGTGAAAAATAGTCAAAAAGGGAAATTATTTTTCCAATATTTCGTTTGCCAATATGTCCGTCGCAATGTCTATAGACTGTTATTTAATGTCCTTAGATAAAATGTGCTGGTAAAGTCGTGGCAAGTGTTTTGAAAAATTCATTCTCATGAGGAATATTAGAAAGTACTAGCTTTCCCCTATTACCTTCTAGTGTGTCATATGGTTTGGTGTGAGGTTTCAAATTTTTCGCTGTATACAGTTCGACTTTGATATTCTGATTTAGCAAGACGTCACCCAAATGTATGTGTCTGTGCGACCATCATCTGATTAGGGCGTTAGGCAAGCGGTTTCAGACTTAAAGCTTGCTTTCCAATGCACAATATTCCAAAACTTTTCCTACATGTATCTGCAGATAAAGCTGAGGTTATAGCGATTTTAAAGGACTTCGGACTAACTCCAGTGTACCCTCGGTAATTATTTCTTGTGTCACAGTTCCCATGTAAACAGTCCATATCTGAAAACTTGTGATTATATTCGATGCTAGCATGGCAATGAAAACGCAGGTCGCAAATATAGCAACATCTGCTTACCAACATCTCACTAACTTCGGCGGAGCACGCAGAGTTGTAACTGCTGAGGCAGCCCAGGTTACAGCAGGGAGTTCAACTCTCTGGTTACAGTGAACAATCCGATTACTTCAGGTAGGGCTATTGAAAGCGTGTCATAATTGGCATGAGTAATTCACTTATTAACAGACTAGAAACTCGCAGCGAATCTCGGCTCGCATTATTCTCAGTCGACGGAAGTTTGACTTGACGAAAATTCATTGAAATTCCCCAGTTTGGCTCCAAGTGTCACAAAAAATAAAATAACACATCTCTTCTTGTATTCAAGACTAACCATAAGCAACCGCCAAGCTACATTTTAGGCTTACTTGAGCCAGGGACTTTTTTAATATACATACTGGGTGGGCCATGGCACCCCAGTCCCATATACAGCCCTTCCCAATCAGCTCATTTGCCCCCAGTATGGTCCCATTTTCGGGAAATTTTATTTTGAAAGGTGTAAACATTGCCCAATTTTATGCTGACAGGATAAGGGAAAGGACTAAACTACTTCACTCAGTGAATAAAATAAGGGTATTTAGATAAATTTACATTTAAGCCATGTGGAGTGCATTTTCTGGCAATCTTGCCAGCACTAGCGTACACGGGTAGGCCATTGGGCCATGCCCCCTTCACTGATGCCAATTGTTTTAGTTCCTAAAAATACGTAAATCTTTTAAAATAAGTTTTGCTTCAAAAGGTAGCATATGTGGCACCTGATTGCATGCAAGGACACCCAATTTTTCAAAAAATTCCAAAGGGCTTGGACCCACCCCCAGGCCAGCGATCACACGTCATTCACTGCATGGATCGTGAACACACCACTACTGGACATGCATTCGTCTGAAGAATTTCGTCGTAAAGTACGCACCAATCAAAGGTGGCCCTCCTCTTAGATGGTCCTTTTCGTCAAATGCCCCCACTAAAAATTCTTAAAAAATGCCCTGACGTGAGCAACAGCCTTGTAACAGACTGCTCAGATCATCTTTGTATTTAATTTATCTAAGTTTTCTTACAGCCATCAGTATTTCTTTCGCGGATGGTTGTTTTTTACCTGTTATTCTTAAAGAGTTGAATCGTTCTTCAAAATCGTATCAAAAGTACTCAGAATATTGAAACTACTATCAATCAACTGTTAAAATCCCTTTTGTTGGAAGAAGCTTTGCGTACCTTGTCACGCCACTGTCACTTGGCACATTTTAACAACTGGTAATGACATCAGCTTCATAAATATCTTTGACTGATTTATTTATTGATTGAGTTGTAACGATTTTGAAGGTATAGACTCTAATAGCGGGTACCCAAGATTTTTAACATATGGTTTTTGTTCAAGGAGTATTGCAAAAACTTTTCTCGTGTTATAATATTGACGTCACGTGGAAAA
>WURT03124173.1:0-11830 GCA_009936505.3 Holothuria glaberrima | reverse complement strand
TTTTGCCCATGAAGGTTGTGGCTTTTGGGGCATATTACTTTATGTTTTTCAAAAAAAGATAAAAGTTCCACCCCTTCCGTTTACAACCGAAAAGTTGCACATGCACCGAGTGCCCCTCAAACACGTCTGCTCATACTACTGTTATCTTAGATTGCCTCATACAATTCCCTGCAAAAACATACAATAAAAAGATTGTGCACATTAGCTTAACCTTAAGCATAGACCAACAAAGAATTAAATTGCCAGAAAAAATAAAAGAAAATAATTATCAGTTAAATTAAAAAAAATCTTCAATGCGTACAAAACTGCGCTGCAGTAATTAACAGTTTGGTTTTTTATATGATTTTTCCTTCACTTGGTTCACTGTAGTACAGTATGTATTAACTTAATTATAAAGGCAGCTGCAAAGATGAAAAAATATTTGGCTATGGACCTATGGATGAAAAAATACCAAGTTACATTTAATTTTCAGTCATATACTTGCCAGATGTATTTTGGTGAGATAATAAGGTTTTTATTTTAAATTTATTCCTAAAAATGGCATGGCCACAAAGCTCTTGGTTGAACAAACCTGGTCAGGACACCGAGGCCAAGATAGAGGATAATCCACTAGAAAACTACAGCACATTAATAATTCAAAAGGGCATCAAGGCCATTGTTGCCTTCAGTGTAGGTCATGTTTGGGGGTAATTATGAAGACTTTAGTTATTAAAAACAGACACACACAAAGAAATCTGTTTTAATGATGGAAAAATATGGAAGTTATTAAAGTTACGTACAAAGTTTTTAATTCGTACACATTTTTCAACATGTCTACCGGCAGCTCCAAAATGAGATTAAACGCAAAATTCCTGGAATACAAAAGAATATAAAATTGCTCTGTTAACGTTCAAACGTTGAAAGTAATTAAGGAAGCATAAACTACAGGCTTTTAATAAGTTGTTTTATTCAATGTTGCGCTTTTTTATACATTTCTTATACAAGTATATAACATTCAAATGTTATAAAATCAAAAAAAGTTCAGATTAGCTAAAATATATGAAAGCTTTAACTCAGAATATTTAAGGTATTGCATTGATTCGTAATTTTTGAATTAGTTGTAACTTCTATCCTGAAAGGAAAATCTTCCAGTGTGGAATTTAAGGCAAGAGAAATTTTCTACTTCACTAATGCACCATGCAAAACTTACAAATACTGCAATCGCGTAGTTTTGGTAAGGAAACCATCTGGTATCTTTTCAATATAAGTAGCACCTATTGACCTATTAGAAACCGAACAGAAAAGTAATAAAATGAATGGACTACCTACTGAAAAATGGGACGGAAAATTACTGTTTTTAGACAATAACGTCCAAAATCTTCCAAAATCGTCCTGCCATTAAAAATCGCCAAGGACAATTATAGATTCCAGTATCGCTGCCTAGACTACTTCAATGAAAAAGAGGATCAAGTTAACAAGAAAGGTTGTAAAAAAAAAAAACCTTCAGTGGTTTTCTGGTCTATAGAAAATACATTAACGTTTGTCCGTTAGCCGTAGGCGGCACAAATTGAGTTAGAAATCTCCATTTTAAAGTGGAACAGTCGACCGATTATGCACTAAAATATTCCTTTCTTCGTAACCTTGAGAATTGTCCAAAAGCAGCAATTTTCCTACCAAAATCATCCAGAAGGCGAAGGACGAAAATGGAAGACGGAAAATTGTCTTCCAAAATCTTCTAAACCGTCCCATTTTCACTGGGTAGAATTTCAGTCGTGTTGTGCCCATATTTATCAGGTTCTACGCTGCTCGCTTCATGTATGTTTAAAATACATACATTTTTGTCAGTTTTCATTCCATCACATTCTCAATATTTATGATTTGCACGTATATGACACAAAAGTTTATTTATCACGTCATGCAGTACTTTTTAGTGAAGGTTTGTGGAAAAATAATACTTGTAATCCATGAAATGGTGTCAAAGTTCGTTCATAAACCAGAACGTCAGTTTTTTTCGCTCTTCTGTGACAAAACGCACATCAAGAGCTGAAGGGGATCCGGAGTTGCAGCGTAGACATTGTCATGTACGTCTTCTATCATATGTTTAAGGATAATACGCACACAAGATTTTTTTACAGTTTTAATTCTCGTGAACCCACGTGACCTTTGCCATTTCGCTCCCATACTTTGCATGGAACATTTTAATGCTAAGGTTGTGATTCCTCGACGTTATACTGCTTGAAGTGTCATGTTTTCCAAGTTATCTCAATTTGGCGTAGGATTTGACTTTTACCCATGGTTGCTGTCAGTGTGTGTTATGTAACATTTAAAAACATGCCGCACAGCAACACAGTCTATCATCAATGGTGTATTCTGCTTTGCTGGGATGTAAGGCGAGAAGAAACTATTTCTATAGGCTCTGTCAATTGGTGGCTTGAGCAGTTACAAAATTTTGGACGGTTGTAACCTTCGAATGCCAACATGTAACTTGAGGCGTGAGGGCAATAAACACTGTATTGATAGATATGTGATTTAGATTCCTTCCAGAAATAAAAGTAAAAAGTGTGGACACTTCACCGCTCCAGATGAATGTTTGTTTCTTTTCGGCACATTGACGTATTATGCTACCAAAATCAAACTCATTTGAATCCAATCACATATTTCAGCAATTCATGGTCTTCTGAAAATGGTAAGTGTTCAGTTCAGATTTTGCTGAACTTCTGAAAAACAAACGGTCTAAAATGATGGGAAAAGTTACTTACAGTCTATCAATGTTGGGGGTATTTTCGAGCAATCTCTCTGGAATGGATGTCAGGACGTTTTCATCAAGATATCTGCAACATTTTAAAAGCATTTGAAATGAGCTATTGATAAAAATCTTGATGAACGAAATTCAACTGCGTCTAAACATACTGTACGTTGTATAACAAATCTGAACATAACGTGTTAGTTTCCTAAATGTTCCCGTTTTAGAGATAACGTTTTTAGGAACACTTCAAAGATTTTCGTATTTTCATCGCTGGTGACCTCAGATAAACTTTGCTCTCCACCAGAAACAACAAGTTTCTTACTTTCAGTATCATAAATCTATAGACCAGTACTAGAAGTAGCCGTCATTGCTATCTTCCAATATCGTGAGTAGAATGTTTTCGCCTTTTGATTTGTAGTAACGTCAAATGACTTCTGACCTCCACTAAAATCACGAGGACCGTTTCTGTAGTATTACAAGCCTGTACATTTAGTGCAAAACGTATCCGTTATTGCTTCTTGAGATATCGCGTTATCAGGCTTGATGTTGCAAACACAAAGATGCACCCATACACTCATGAACTCACACATACGTACCCTCACTGCCTTACCGGGACTTGGACACAGGACCCGGTAAGGAATTTACGGGATTTCCCCAGCAGTGGGGCTGCCCGCGAACTAGGCGAGTAGACGTACAAGGCAGGCACGTGCAGTCGCGCATGACACGTTTCACTTGTTCGAATTTTCGGATAGCTACAAGCAGTTTCGAGCTGCGCGTGAGCAATACAAGACGTGCGAGTCTCGAGCCCTCGCCGGCTGCCCGGAACCCGCCAAGGATACGTCTGCGGGTGCCCCTGCACCCATACACTAAATAAATCGCCCTCGTGATTGCAAAGATTCCTTACGCTTTCGGCAAAAACCAAAGGTGAGAAAAATGTCGGCTAAAATGACACATCATGCAAACCTTTAACCAATTCTAAGTGATTTCATCAATCCAACAAAGTCTCTATAGAGATGCAACCATGCACTCAGTTCTTTTACAAGCCAAGAACACAGTACAAAACGCCTTATATCGTAAACATGCTCTTTGCGTATTCGTTGTATTAACGATTATTCATGTTTATTCCCACTCTCTCTAAGTCTACAATACATACTCAAACATATGCTTTATGACTAACTCTCTTTCTTTGTTTTCCGTTTATCACCAAATACATTCAATCGTAATGAAAAGCGTTACAAAAAACAAAAAACAAAGAACAAAAAAGTTCTCATTGTTAGCTTATCACGAATGAGTTAAATACTGCTCATTGTTTCCATAATATTAAGGCAGTTTGCTAGGTAATGAAACAAAACAACCCTAAATGCCTTAAAAAACATGCAATTCATAATCTGTCTGTCTATCCACTTTGCAAATCAATCTATGCCTCATTTCTTATCTTTAGATACAGAGTTGCTATTTGAATATCTTGAGAAGATCTTAGATGATACACACAAGAGTTATCGTATTCTAGAAAATGTCTTTTGGACTTTCCCTAGGCTACCATCGTTACAGCAGAAACTGTTTCACTCTTCTGACAGAAATAGCCCAAGGGCGGCAATCCTTGTCCGGCCAATTAACTATTATTTTTTCTTGTCCAACAGTTTTATATTATCTGATGACTGCTCAGTGACGCGAGCTTTTACGGTTTCCCACCTCTGCTTTCAGAAAGTATTACCACGGAGTTACCACCTCCTGGGTGGTAACTTAATTGTGTTAAGTAACATTAAAAAACACGCTGCACAGCAATACAGCCAATAAACGGTTTATTCTGCTCTCCTGGGATGTAAGACGAGAAGGAAGTATTTATCTCTGTCAGCACAGCCCATAATTGGTGGCTTAACCCAATGCCGAATTTTAGAAATTTTTAGCAGTCAAATGCCAATATGTCACTTGGGTTTACCGTATGCGGTAAAGAAGGGAAGTCAATGTAAGCACTATATTGGGTAATACGTTATTCAGATTTCTTCTAGACATTAGAAGTAAAATTAAGGGCACGCCACCGCTCCAGGTGCATGCCTGTCCCTTTTCAGCACATTGACGTGTCACTTTATGCTACCAAATCAAAGTCATTTGATTCCAATCACATATTCTAGTAACTCACGGCCTTTTAACTCAGAAATTCATTGACAGAAAATTTCTTTACTGGATTTAGCAAATCCTGTGTCTTCATTGTATGATAAAGTTTATGTCCTCTGAAAATGTTGCTTCATCCAAATTTTCTTGAAATGTAAGAAAACAGGTTCTAAAATGGCGGTAAGAGTTACTTACAGAATAATAATGTTGGGTGTATTTTGAAACAGTCTCTCTGGAATTGACGTCAGGTTGTTGTCATTAAGACCTCTGCAACATGTAAAAAGTATTTAATACGAGCTAACAAGAATCTCAATGGACGACATTTAATTCTATGTAAGCAAACATACTTGAATTACAAAGTAATGGTTTTTAGCAATTTCCATGACCAGAAATGGCAAAAGCCGTAAGATATGTATGATTGTTTGTTTTTTCAAAGTGCTTTTGGTCCATCCGCAAAGTTATAGTGTTAGTCGAAATCCTCCCTGAGGGTGAAGTTCTACGGAGAATTTAAACTGTAATCAATTATAAAAGCTGTACTTACAACCATCTTAGCTTTGGTGTATTGGAAAATACTTTATCGGGAAGGTATTTTAAACGGTTGTTTTCCAGACTTCTAGTTTGGAGAAGGACAAATAATGGCACATGTTGAAATATTGTGAACCCGTCGTTACGCGATTTTTAAAAACTTCTTATAGAACATTTTACATTGTCTAAGGCCTATGTTAAGTACTTTGTGCCTGAAAGTAAAACTACGTTCGACAAAAGTTATCATCCGTCACACCCAAATTCTCTAGTATCATTGTACCAAGCTTTGGGCGTCTTTGGCAACATTTAACTACTTTGAAAAACAAAATTAATCCCCTTTCTGAAATGACGTGTATTATACAATTACTAATTCACAATTCTCAATATTGCAATAGGTGTGGTTGGTCCATTTAAACCCATGAAATGTTTTCGTTCAAAACATTCCTCGGTTCTTAAAAATAAGCCAAACATTTTGTATACAGATATGACTTACAAATGTTAGGGCACTAAATTTCGTCTTGAGGGGTTTAAAATAATCCATTAAGAATTTTTCAACATTTACACATAACTGTGTTGTGATAATATGCGTTCTTAGGTTTCGACTTCAACTTTAAAATTTCCGTTTCTGTAGAAAACAAGTGAATAACTTGTAACTCACTAGAGGCTAATATTTTAGCGTATCTAAATGATGGATTGCCTTTGCAGATTATTAATTACATGTCTAGTCAAATAATAACCAACCAAAAGACTGTCAAGAAATAGAAAGATATACATACAAAGCTTCAAGATTGTTGGTAAAAGCAAAAATATTTGCTGGTAAAGATTCAAGAAGATTGTCTGTAAGGTCACTGAGAAGAAATGTATTCAAGGATAAATTTACCGTGGTATCGTTTGGCCTCTAATCAATTCAAAGGAGTATGTGTCAACTCATCCCAAAGATTTTTGGGATACTTTCACTAAACTGTTGTTAGAAAGCACTTAACAAAACAGAGGAACAAACTTGGTGTATGGGGTTAGGTACGGTTCTTGCAAGCTTTACAACGAAATGGTAAGAATTAAAAAAATGACTCACATATTTGCAAGCTTTGCAAGCTTTACAACGAAATGGTAAGAATTAAAAAAATGACTCACATATTTGTCAGATTGCGGCTGTTGGCAAATAACCTTTCTGGCAGTTCTCGGATTTTGTTTTGAGTTAAGGATCTGTTAAAAAATACTACTAAACAAATAATCACAAAAAGTAGTTTGATATCTCGTTTTTACTAAATTATTAACAAACATCTGAAACTGTAAACACTTGAAAGCCGTTGGAAGATGTCCCTTGCCTTTACTACAAAATTCCTCTCTGTATGAAGCGGCGGTTTAACGACACTTCGTATTCTCTGCATATTGAGTAAGAAACCTTCCACTGGTTGTCGCACTACCTTTTAAACTTTATAAACAAAGCGCAAATTAAGTTGTAGTTGTAATCATTTAAGAAATATCTGAACACTTCACAGAATACTTAAAATAAATAAAAATCTACAAAGTGCATCACAAACTTTAAAATATACGTCGGATAGACCATAGCTTACACTGAACATCAAAACCAAACTTGATGAACATTTCTCAAGAAATTTTTGTTACTATTTTTACGTTTGTACATTTTGTACTTCTGCTTTGTGGAACAAAGCCTTAAATGGGCATGCCTTGAACACCTTGAAAGAATTTTTCAGGTTACTTCATCGTATATTGTAGTGCTAGGCTATATTTTTGAGTGTGTGTGTGTGGTGTATTTTTCCTTAAAAACCCTTGTGAGGTTCCTCCTGGAACTGTCACAGTCTTACTACTCAAGGCATGTTGTAACCAAATTTCAAAGATTTGGCTGTTGGTGATGCACTTTTAAAACAATGTTTTTCATAGGACAAAAAAGGGACGTAGGAGGCCGGGCGAAAATAATTACTATTAGGAGCAAACTGCTCAACTAATTCACCCCGAAGGAAATTTCGAACGCTTGAGATCGTAACTGAACTCATTTAGTTTCCATTCTTTGCACTGTTGAAGATTTGTTACTGTTGATAGCTTATACATTAGCCCAGGCAAGAGGTTGTAACTATGGCTAGTAACTTATGTTTTAAAATGATTTTGTGCGCATCCAAAGAATGAATTCTTTTAATTCTTTCAGGCTAGATCAAAAGTCACTTTTCAAAGCCTAGTATACGATACTTTGATGTCAAAGAAGACATTTCCAGTTTCTCTGCCAGTTTCTCTGCCAAGACGGATTATTTTTGATCAAGTCATATTGGCACCTGATAGAAAATATCTTGAACACTATAATTTAAAGGCAAATGAAGAGGAGAGTACATTCGTTAAAGATACATTGCTCAGACTTACAAGTTGTATAACTTTACACAATTCTCAAATATCCGCTCTGTTAGATAAAGGGGCTCGTTTTTGTCCAAGTATCTGAAAGATAGGGGAATGAAATAAAAGTAATTCATGACACAAAGTGTCGTTGTATACAAAATTCACAATATTATAACGGGCCTATAAAGAATAAAAATCACACAATCGTTAAAAAATATACGGTAGGTAGGTTAAAAATGAGAGTTGTATGGACGTTTCCGTATATATATATATATCTATATATCTATATATATATATCTATATATATACATAAAACGTTTATTCCAACCATAGGGCGAAAGTCTTTATATATCCCTACCTTAAGGCGAAGAAAAAATAATAAAGCACATAAGCATATATTTCCACTAAACGTCTTTAAGATATAATCAACGCTATTTCAAAGGCCTGCCATCCTTGCGTGTTAGCAGATACGTGTCCGTAAATTCGTCGACATTGAAGTAATTGCATATAGATGTGTGTTTAAAAGGACGTTACTATACGTTTACGTATTCCTATATAAAAATTGTGTGAAAACGCCAAGGCAAAGTGACTTTCTCGCCTTATTTTTTTCTTCGCCCTATCGTCGACTTTTCCACAACTTTCTTCGGCCTAAGTGGGGAATTAGTGATATATATATATATATATATATTTATATAGTCTTGAACCCTACTCTGAGTGCACTGATGAGATCTAACAAAACCGAAACAGTTCTGTCTGCAGATTGAGTTATTTACGCTCCTTAACATGGTAGTGTTACGTTAAGACCTTGTTTTGTTTAGCACTCTCTAATTTCAAGATGGCACACTGCTTGTGTAGTCTTGTTATTTTAACCGAGACGTAATACTGTTTGCTGTATCATGCATAGCACGCTCTTTAGAGCTTGCGCACGTTGGTATTCATAGGCAGTGTACCGTGATATATTTATAGGTAAGTATAAGTGTATCCGCATGTACTGCAAGTACTGAGAGTGCTCAGCTTTAGGAGCTATACACAATTAAGGATATGCTGGAATAGTTTTGCTTGGTTGTACAGACTGTTTTGCCCAAGGGCTCTTAAGCAACTAACTTGATAGCGTACTTAAAAGATAGCATACTTAAAGGCAAAAAGTTGGCTTTCGTGACGGCACTGGAGCATTAGTGCTGCTACAGTAGGGGATTAGACTCATCCGTTTTCAGAGAGAAGAAACTTTTTCTTGAGTATACAGGTGGAGATGAGCTCAGATCTTGAATTAAGAATATTAGATTTTTTGGAAGTTATATTGTAGTACTTTTCCCCCACAAACAGAGATTGCACCGTTTTGTTCTAGGTGTTTAAGGCTGCGCCAGGTGATTTTGTTAGGGATTTCTTCATCTTTCAGGTGTCAAATGTATTTGCTGAATTCGGTGTGGGATTTCTTTTCTTTTTTTTGAAAGTTGCTTTGTGTCCTGCTTATCTTTTTTTTAAAAGTCTTAGCTGACAGACCCATGTGCGTTTTTTCATCATTGGGGTGGATATTTTGCTTTGTATATGAGGTTCTTGGCTGTGCATTTGCCTGGGAGGGGGGAAGTGGTCCTTGTTTCTATAGTTGCAGGGGTCCTGCGTGTCAGTTGGTTGTAAGTTGATTATTTTGCTGTTATAAGCTTTCATCGTTTTTTTTTTGTTGTCCGTGCAGCTGTAACTTATCTTGAGGGTGTTTCTGTTACAAATTTTGTGTAGGTCGTGACCTTTGGGGAAGTGTTGATTCCCAAGTGCGAGAAACCTGTCAATGTTCGTTTTCACGTGCCTGGTGTATGGTGGGTAGAACCAGGTTATTCTACGTTTTCTTGGTGCCTCTTGATTTTGTTGGTGTGTATTCTTAGGTTTAAATGTTAACTTTGCTTTGTGACCGGCTTCTTGAAAGGCTTTTTGGAATTCATATTTTGCATTGTTGGACACCTCTTCGTTACTGGAGATGTTATTCAGACTGGTTTCTATAGACTGTAAGATTCTCTTAGTTATGATGGATGGGTGATTTGATTACGTTTACGTACAGATATATACTTATATATATATATAAAGTCGACATGCTGCGGAGCACTATAAAAATGTGTAGGTCGATAAAGGTAGTAATAAGTGCTAAAAGTTTGCGGAAAATTCCACAACGTTTCGAGTATAAACTCTTCATCAGGTGGCAAAAATGCAACTGAACAACAATGAAATAAAAGTAGAGAAAGCACACGTTGAAAAACAGCACGAACAGATCGGTTGTAAAAATTGGAAAATGACAAGAACAGAAAATGACACGGTGGAAAAACAGCGAAATGAGGGCTGAGTGAAACTGGTAAAAAAGTTAGTTCAAAAGGGGGCAAGTTAAAAAAGGTCAATTCTAGGAAAACTTAGAACTGATTGAAGTTACAATTTCCTAAGTGTATTTGCTATTCTCGAACTGGAACATGTGAAGAGGGGGAGGCTGAGAGGTTTTGTCCAAGAGCAAGGATGTGACATCCTTCTTCTTTGAGATATTTTTGTTAACGTAAGCTGAATAAGGTGTCAGGTGGTGCTATCTTTGAGAAAGATTTGAATTGCTAAGATGCTTAGAAATTCTCATAGTCTAAGGAATTATCCTCTCAAAGGCGGCAGCCTGGACACACTTACGCTTTGAGAAGTTCTTTTTTAGGTAAGGTAGACAAGATGCAAATGAGGTTATCTTTGGCAAAGCTGTGGGCTGATTACATATTTTACAAACTCTCATTATCCAGTGGTTTTGTATCGGGAAGCCCAAAATATAGGAATAGATCTACTACAAAAACCCAACATTTCATTCACTCTTTGCTGAAAGGTCCTGCTTTGTTGTACTGAGGATCACTCCTAAAATTTATACCCTCGACTACGCCTTTTTACGAAGTTTTCACAATTTGACTTCTACTGACCTCACATGACCTTAAACCCAACAAAAAATGAAAGAAAAGAGAAACTGTCTCAGGAAGAAATTGAACACATGCCGTCTGTGTGAGAAACAAAGGACTATTCCACTGCGCCATCAAAGAACTTGTTAAACGTAATAGTATTCCCCATTATAATATAGTTACAGTATCGTTTACACGTGTTCATACTTAGGAAACTGATATTGCATTTTTACTGTAACAGTTATGCTCTTGAAAAAATAAATGTTGTTTTCTATAAATGTTATTTTGGAATGGTGCAAATTCTTCGCCTTAACTTTTTGTTGGTTACGAAACGCCGACGCAATTTGAAGGCATCACCCACTGTCTATTAAGTATACAAGGTTTTCACAGTTCACCTCCAATGACTTGAAATAACTTTCGACATTCATGAAACCCATAGGGTTCTCCTTCTTAAAATATGGAATCTTTATACAACGTATGAAAAGTATCCATCATTATTGTCCTGAAATACTGTGTTTTTTCCAGGTTTGTAAGTTTTTGACCTCCGATGATCTCAAGTGACCTCAGACCTCCACTAACAACAATGCGGTTCTTTCTCTCAATATGATGAAGTTATATACCATGTATGAAAAGTGCCTATCTATCTTGAGATGTCGTGTGTACAAGCACAGTTTCACCTTAGATGACCAAAGGTCACCTTTAACCTCTACTTAAAGCAATAGGGTTCATTTTCTGACATTAACGCATACACATGCCAAGTACGGAAAACACCCATGTTTCTAGTACCTAGAGTTATTGCGTTTTCAAGGTTTTTGGTTTTTGACCTCTGTTGACCTCCAATGACCTTTAACTGCCACCAAAAATACTGTTCTTGCTCTTAATATTATAATGTAATGTTCCAAGTAAAAGAAGTATCCGTCATTCCTATCTTGAGATATCGCGTTTACAAGCCAAGTGTCACAAATATACATACATAAACGCATAAACACATACATACACTCGCGTAATTGCATAGATTCCTTTCGCGTACGGCAAGAAATAGATGAAAAGGGGGTCTACTACCTTGCGGGAGTCCGGAGGTGAGTCTTTTCATAGGAAGGGGGTACGCATTATTTATATTATCAGAGTCTTGTGTCATCAATAATCAATCAATAATAACATTTATATAGCGCCAAAATCATAAACATGCTCTAAGGCGCTAAAACACAGACATTACTGC
>WURT03124162.1:0-11680 GCA_009936505.3 Holothuria glaberrima | reverse complement strand
GTTTTTGGTGGAGGTCAAAGGTCATTTGAGGTCGCCGGAGGTTAAACTGCGAAAACCTTGAAAATGGCTTGTAAACAGGATATCTCAAGATAGGAATAACAGACACTTTTGATACTTGGTATTTAGATTTGTCATGTTGAGAGGAAGAACCCTATTGTTTTTGGTGAAGGTCAAAGGTCATTTGAGGTGACGAGAGGTCAAAAGCAGAAAGCCTTGTTAACACGATATCTCGATATAGGAAAGACCGACCCTATTCATATTTGGTATATAGATTTTTCATGTTAAGAAGGAGAACCCTATTGCTTTTGGTGGAGGTCAAAGGTCATTTGAGGTCACCGAAGATAAAACTGCAAAAACCTTGTAAATGGCTTGTAAACACAAAATCCCAAGATAGCAATGCTGACACTTTACATATTTAGTATATACATTTTTCATGTTGAAAGGAAGAACCCTAGTGTTTTTGGTGGAGGTCAAAGGTCGTTTGAGGTCAACAGAGGTCAAAAGCTGAAAACCTGGTAAACATGATATCTCGAGATAGGAATGACCTACACTTTTCATATTTGGTATATAGATTTGTCATGTCGAGAGGAAGAACCCTGTTGTGTTTGGTGGACGTCAAAGGTCATATGAGGCCACCAGAGGTTAAACTGCAAAAACCTTGTAAATGGCTTGTAATCATGACAAACCAACCCCCATAGCAATAAAGGATGTGTCCAAGTCAAAAGGGGTGTACCCAAAAACTTGTGGACAGGTGACTAAAAGAAGTATCTATGAAGACTTTTCGCTGCTTTGTCTGACAAATGTTGTAACAAAAACAAATGCATTGACCAACATTGATTTATTGTAAACAAATGTATTTGAAAATTTATTAAAATCTGCACTACTTACAGAAAAATGACATGTTTGCTTACACTTGAGTCCCTTGAAAATAATTTGAAAATGGATTGTTCATATTTAGCATGTAGATTGCCATATAGGATAGCTGATCCTATTAAGTAGAGGTGAATGATCATTTCAGGTCACAAGATTTGAAAAGGTTTTGACATTATTAACATGATATCTCAAGTAGGATAACTGTGAAGGATCTCATACTTGTCATCTCAAGATAGGGTCTCAAGATGCAGGGGTCTATTGTGAACTCATCCTAAAATGATGTAGTCAAGAAGTATAAATTTGAGGAACCTTGGTGTAACAAAGCTACCCCCCTCTCCCAGGCAAGGAATCACTAAGCCTTTGGGCTTTCTGGTTTTAGAAAATATCTCCTCCCACTAAGAGCCTATTTTCTTGAAAGTTGGTTACAATTTTCACTGCATAGTGCTTGTTTGTGTATGCAGATTTTGGACCAGTTGTCTAAGGTTATTAGAGATCAAAGGGTCAAATCACCTTAAGTTTGACTGTAAGCTTTTACTATCACGTCAGTGTGTTGGATGATGCCATTAAACTACAAGAAGGGTATAGCCTGAGAGTGATGGCACTGAATTTAAAATAGTACTTTGTGGTTGCTAAGGAGGTTAAAGACCAAATCTATTTTGCTCCTACTTACCTCCCCTATTACTACTGTTGGACAGCCCCATCTACCGCGGAATAACTCTGGCAAGGAATAAACCCCCACTAGATGGCGCCCTACACACTTCCTCTCCAGCTTGCTATAAGTCGCCCTTGCTTCATTGCCAGCTGAATGACTCACTACGTGCTTTTTGCGGCTCTGATTTTTTTGAGTTTTTTCATCCTTTTCCCTGGCGCTTTCAGGTTCAATCCTCCGTTTCCTGTGAAGAGGAGTTTATCAACCTTTACCTATGGAAGTTTGATGAGTATAGATCGTTTTTTTGGGGTGGTTTCCATTAGCCTTAATTTTTTGGTGTTGTCTAACCTCGTTAGGTGGGCTAGCTTGGTTAGGCTCTTTGCCTAACGTAAGGTTATCCCCTGGTTGGGTCAACCCTGTTCTTGGGGGCTTTACTTTGGGACTTTGCGCCATTGGTGCATTTTTGTCATGATTTTTGGTAATTACTTCCCTTGGCCTCCTTGTTCGGTTCGTTTTGGCCGCCTTTTTACCGTTTCAAGCCATAGTTTGTGCCTTAGTTGCTTGTCTTGGTCGGCTGCCGTAGCTTTTTCCCTTTACATCTGCTGGCTTGGGCTTAGGTCTTTGTTCCCTTTGTTATGCACAATTAGTCTACCCCTGGTTTTGTTACCTTGTATTATCGCATTCCGGTCTTGGAATTCCTGGTTAGTCCATCCTCTCTGAGTACTAGTGTACCTTGTCGGACTTGTTAATAGAGTTTTTTCCTCGGTTCCTAGGGCCTGGTTCCCGGACTTGGTTCTTGGGTTTTCAGGAGTTTGGGCCCGGTTCCTGGAGTTGGTTCCTGGTTCCGGTATTAGTTCTAGGTTCCCGGGGTTGGTTATGGGCTCCGGATTTTCGTTCCCGGTTCCTAGTAGTAGTGTTCCCGGTTCCCGGCTCCCGGGATTAGTTATGGGCCGCGGAGTTTGGTTCCCGGTTCCCGGGATCGGTAGCAGGTTAGCGGGGCTTACTTCTTGTGGGTTCCCGGCCCCCTGGAGGTGGGTCCTGGTTCCCAACCCTAGCAGTCGTTCCTGATGCCCAGGGGTTAGTACGGTTCTCCCGGAGGTTGCTTCCGGAGGTGGTTCCCGGGTCCGGGGCTAGGTTTTTACTGTCTTGCTCCACTTATATCTTTCAGATATGGATTCCATTTGCAAGATGTGCAGGAAATTCAAACTTAACAGGTCCTGGGATGCGCACCCTTCGTGCCCGCTGTGCCGTTCCTGTTCCTGGGGTTCTCCCTGCTCTATTTGCTCACGGAGGGAACCGTCTGTGTGGGACCAGGTGAACAGGTTTCTGTCAGAGAGAAAGAGGAAGCTTTTGGATCAAGCTAGAGCTTGCCCTTTGCCTACTCCGGTAGGCTCAGAGGGTAGGGCCATGGAGAGTGTGAGACTAGCCTCTCGGTCCCAACTGCATCCGGCTCTAGAGAGTGTGAGATTAGCCTCTCGGTCGCCAGAACCCCGCTCGTTGGAGTTCTCTGATGGTTCAGCAAGATCGTCGTCAAGACCAACGCCTAAGATTCCTGACGCCTCGTGCGAGAGAGCTACTCCGTCGACGGCGTCATGGTCGGAACCCAAGCCCTCCAGTTCTAAGAAGAAATCCAAACGGAAGAAGACCTTGAAAGGTGGTTCGAAGGCCAAATCCTCCGGTACCAGACCGGCTCCAGCGGCGCAATCGAGGGCTGGACTCCTTTCGGGCTTGCAACAGCGGAATCCTGATTCTGCCCGTCGGGGTAACCCTCTACCGGCCTCTGCAGGATCCAGGGCTCCACTCCCTGCCCAGGCCCCTAGGCAGTCCCAATCGCTGAAATTGACTGTCCCAGCACAGCCAGAACTGTCCACTACTACCTCCTTGACTCCGGCGGTGGCACGCCCTCAAGCTCCCTCACAGCCGACTTCACCATCTCAGACTCGATGCTCGACCATTGATCCCTTTGGTGGAGACTCCCTCTCTAGTGATGCTTGTAACTTTGAAGGTTTCACCCAAGAGGAGCTCTTAGATATTAAGGACTCGGAAGACTTGGTCCGTCCTACAGCCCGGGTGCTTTCTCGATCCCCTGGTTCGAATAGACAGAGACGTTCCTCTTCCTCTCCCTCAGGCTCCCCTGAGAGGTCTCCAAGGCATGCTCGTCGCAGCAGGAAGCATACAGCCGATAGCCAGCAGTCTTCGGAACATCTGCTCAACTCCATTCTGGAGCGTTTGTCTCTTTTGGTAGGCCCCTTGCAGGGGTCAGGTACCCAGGCCTCAGCGGCCACGGTGGCCCCAGACCCTCCTGTACAGCAGGTTCAAGAAGAGTCCCGTGCGGAGGATAGTGTTTCGGGTGACGAGGCAGCTGATTGGAGTGCTCACCCTGCTCCGCCCATGCTTACCCTGCTCCGGACACCCAGTCTGTCCTCTGTGACTGACCGTCGTCTGCTGACTCTGAGGAGGATGAACCTCTCTTGGGTACGAACGTTACCACTGAGGCTTTTCAGAGTGGTGAGACGAATCCTGGGTTCGAGGCTCCTGAAACTGACCCAGCTTCTCCGGCCAAGAGATCGAGACTGACCCTTAACAAACCGTCAAGATCACCTGTAATGACTATGCCTGTGGACATTGAATGTACCGAGAGATGTAGGACTGTGGCCGAATTGAAGAAATGGTCCGCTTACCCGTCGAAGCCTGCCTCCACCTTTAGGGTAGATGAGTCAGAATGGAAAGAATTGTTCTGCTCTCCGTCGATTCTGGCAGCTGCAAAGGACAAACTCACGTCGGTGGGTGCTATGGATTTCAAGGGGAAGTTTTCTTCTAAGGAGAAGAGGTCCTTTGAGGCTGAACTGGTTAAGATTGACTCAGAAGCCCGCACAGGCTTGAAGTTTTCCTGAGTGCTTTTGCTCTTAGCCGAGGTCATCATGCTTGTGTTCCAGCAGAATGAGGGTAGAACCATCTCTAGGAAAGACATTGGGACACTCGTCAACCTTTTGGATCCGACTTCATGTCTCATATTTGATCAACTTGCCAGGGTCTTGGTTCGGGCTACATCTCAAAGAAGATCTCTGGTGCTGGACTCCCTAACTTGGCCCTCAGAGGGGATTAAAAAGAAGTTCCAGGAGATCCCCCTTTTGGGCTCTGACTTGTTTGACAGCCAGTTCCAGTTGATGCTCCAGACTGTGGTGAAACTCCGCAAAGATCTGAGGGACGCCGACTTTCGACCAAAGTGCAGGTACTCCTCTCGATACCAGCCCTCGGGACGTTTCAGATTGGCGTCCAATACCTCTTCCTTTGGTCGCTGTGACTCTCGCCGCCAACCAAGGTCAACTCAGGCGTTCCCGCAGCCTGCCCGCTCCTGTAGACGTGGGAGACCGAGACAACCTCAGAGACCTCCCGCACAGCGTCCATCTTGGGGTCATCAGTCCAGGGGTTCATCCAGCCCAACGGCCCATCAGAAGTTCTCCAGACCCTAAGGGTGCCCACCCCATCCGCCAACTCCCAGCGTTGGAGGGGCGGGGGGAGATTACTCCAGTAATCTGGAAATTGGGAGTTATTGGAACCAGACGACTGGGTCCATCGCTCGATTACCTGGGGCTACAGACTAGAGGTCACGGCTATGCTCCCAATTGGGGCTTGTTCAAAACCACTCCAGAAGAGTGGCAAGACCTTGCCCAGAAGGAAGCGCTAGAGAGAAAGTTGCACAACCTTCTGCTCAAATAGGCCATCCGCCACGTATCCTCACAGGAATCTCCTCACCTATACAGGTCGTCCTTCCTGACGTCAAAAAAACCTGACACTTGGAGACCGATTTTGAATTTAAAACCTCTCAACAAACAGTTCATAAGGCCTCGACGTTTCAGAATGGAGACTCTGGCTGCCATCATATGGTTCCTCACCAGAGGTCTTTGGGCGACGTCACTCGACCTAAAGGACGCCTACTTGCACTTATCCATCCATCCCAACCACTAGCGGTACCTCTCGACTACAACGGCATCGACTACGTTTTCAAGGCCCTCCCCGAGGGTTTTCACCAGGGTTACAAGAGCTGTCACCTCGTTCCTCAGGCGCAGAGGCATCTCAGTCTTTGCGTATCTCGACGGTTGGCTGATTGTGTCCAGGTCATACCAAGTGGCTCTCAGAGACACTAAGTACACGTTAGCTCTCCTTCACTTCCTGGGCTGGATTGTAAGCGAAGAGAAGTCGTCCCTCATCCCTTCTCAACGCCTGATTTTTCTGGGAGCTCAAGTGGATCTGCTCGAGGGTATGGCCTTCCCATCGGAAGACAGACTGTCCGCCATTTCAGAGTTGACTGAGGCAGTTCTAACAGGACACCTGAGTCTGGCCAGCGATTGGCTACACCTGTTGGGCTTGATGGCCAGCCTTGTGGACGCGGTCCCACTTTGCCGTCTCCGTATGAGGCCCCCCTGTTTCACTTACTTCACCAGTACCACCCTTCCGTGGACCCCCAGTCAAAGCCGATCGAATTGACTCCGGATGTCAGACCTCACGTCGGTTGGTGGATGTCTCGACACAATTTGATGAAGGGGAGACCTTTTCACAACTCCAGGGAGACAGTGGTGATAACTACGGATGCTTCCCTCGCAGGTTGGGGAACGTCATGGGGGACGGACACAATCTAAGGCCGTTGGTCCCCTCAAGAGAGGGGTTGTAAACTGGGCCGTTAAACCTCATCTAACTAACCCTCAAAAGAGCTCTCAATATATAAACCTCCTGGAAATGGAAGCAGTGAGAAAAGTGGTTCTCCATTGGAAACATCACCTTTACAACAGGGCAATGACGGTCCTATCCGACAACTCAACTGTGGTATCATACCTTAACCGGCAGGGCGGGACGAAATCAGCACCACTTTGCATACTGACCCATGACCTCCTGGTCACTGCAGAGGGTATCAATCTCTGCATAAGGGCCTCTCACCTCGCAGGGAAGGACAACATCTTTGCAGACGCCCTGTCGAGAGGGTGGAAATCGGATAACAAGGAGTGGACCCCATCACAAGTCTGGGCAGATTTCGTTTTCGAGCTTTACGGCCGACCTCAGGTGGATCTCTTGGCGATGGCGGAGAACGCCAGGCTACCAGAGTTCTGTTCCCGGTACTTCCACCCCCGGGCGTTGGCCGTGGACGCCCTGTTGATAAACTGGGACGGGATCCTAGGCTGTGCCTTCCCTCCGTGGAACTTGGTTCATCCAGTCCTAGCAAAACTCAGGGACTCCCAGGCATGGATAGTCCTCTTCGCCCCGTTTTGGCCGAGGCAGCCTTGGTTTCCATGGGAACTCAACTACTAGTCGACAATCCGTACAAGTTTCCTCACAAGACGGGACTCCTCTCCCAGCTTCGGGGCAGAGTTCTCCACCCAGTCATTGAGCATCTACATCAGTCTGCGTGGCCACTCTCCGGAGAAACGTGCAGGCAAAGGGACTTTCGGAGGAGGCTATTGACATCGCCTCCCTCTCCAGACGAAACTCCACTCTACACATTTATGACTCAAGACTACACAGGTTCCAGGAATGTGCAGTGGAGCGTGGTGTCAATCCCGTGGAAGCTCCCCTAGACCAGATCGCCGAATTCCTGGTGTCCCTCTTCAGGGAAGGGAAGCAGGTTCGAACCATACCCAACTACAGATCAGCTATTGTGTCCATCCACTCTGGGTTCTCGGACGGCTCTTCCGTCGGCACCAATCCTACTATCAACCAGCTACTGAGGGGGATGTTCCACTCCCATCCTCCACCTAGACGCCTCCTCCCTTCCTGGTCAATCAGTGCCGTTCTGGATACATTATCTCACCGACCCTTCGAACCTCTCGAGTGCGTCCTTAGAAGCCCTTACAAAGAAGACCCTGTTCTTGGCAACAGCTGCTTCGGCAAGGAGGAGTTGCCTACATGCCCTAACAGTAAAGGACGGCTTCCTACGCTTTGAACCGGGCAGAGTGTGGCTCCTACCAGATCCGGCCTTTCTCGCGAAGAACCAATCAATTAGCTTCTCGCCGAGCGAAATCTTCCTACCCTCGATGGACCAGATGTCCTCCGTTCCTGAGGACCGCTTGGTTTTCCCTGTCAGGGCGCTCAGAAAGTACATTGCGCGGACTAACGACCGTCTCTTCATCCTTCCCGGAGTTCCTCATTCTCCGGCATCTAAAGATACCCATGCAAGATGGATCAAGGTGTTGATTCAACCTCACGTCCAGTCGTTGGAATCAGCCAGGGCCCATAATCTGCGAGCTCACGCCACATTGAAAGCCTGGTTTGCTGGAGTCCCGTTGGAGGAAGTTATCCGTGCAGCCGCCTGGAAGACCCCGTCATCCTTTGTGTCACATTACCTAACAGATACAGTTTCGGCGGAGGGGTCTTTTGCCAAGTCAGTCCTCTCCAGAGCTCCTAACGCTCTCTTCACCAGCTCTGCCAGCGGATTCCGGGCTGCTTGTTCGGGTCGGAGGATGCCTAACCAGCGGGGGGAAGACCTTCCTTGGTTCCTGCCGGCCCACCGTCATCACGATGCTAGTCTGTCCAATAGTAGTAATAGGGGAGGTAAGTAGGAGCAAAATAGATTCCCCAAAACTTACCTGGTTTGGGAATCTATGAGCCCTACTGACCTCACCTATCACCCGTCGCCCACCCCACTTCGGAACTCAGGAGGGCATCACGAGAGAGCATGTCAGGTTGTTAGCGCCATGTACTAACTTCTCACACTCTATCAAGCTGTACCGTCATATGGGGCTTTGCAGACTCATGGAACTGGCTTTCAAGATTAGACACCGGTGCTCGGGAATCCTCTCACCTCCCCACTCAGTCTTGGTTTCTTCGAGCTTCTCCACTGGGAATTCTTTCGTATTGGTGTTTCGGGGTCGTTGTCCTTTAATCTGGAGTCTGTTGAGTTCAATCCTTCAACCAGTGGCACAGTGTTATGTAATCTCTCTGTGCTCTCCTGGTCTCCGGTTTGTAGGGCATCAATGAAGCAAGGGTGACTTATAGCAAGCTGGATAGGAAGTGTGTAGGGCGCCATCTAGTGGGGGTTTGTTCATTGCCAAGAGTTATTCAGCGGTAGATGGGGCTGTCCAATAGTAGTAATAGGTGAGGTAAGTAGGGCTTATAGATTCCCAAACCAGGTCAGTTTTGGGGAATGGTCAAATGGACATATATGACCTTTATGAAAATGTAAACAAATCTTCCTCAAGTGTTAGTCTATTAACCATGTTTGAACTTGTTGGGTTGTTATCTATTACTATGTAGACTTCATTGCTTAAAATGATGTCATACATCAAGAATCAAAGGTCATAGGAGTGAAAATACCCCCAAACCCCCAAATAACCCCACCCCCAAAGAAAAGAAACAAAAGGGTTTTATTGTTAACTCAGTATGTTTCAGTTAGTGTGTTCCATTGGCTTCAAATTCACAACTATATATTCATATCAGATGGGCATTCTTATTTCCGATTGGCTTTCTACGTTTTTTGGGGTCTGGAAGTGAGTTTCTTCATGCTTTTGTGAAGGGAAAGGACCAAATGCGAACATGTTACCTAGCGGCAGGTGTTACCCTGACTACTTCCACCAAATGCAGCAAATGCAAGAAATTCTGACCCTTTTTGGAATGGGATTTCCAAAGCTTGTGTTTGGCCTGCAGGGATCTAGTGATTTCCCATGTCCAGTTTGCTGTGGTTGGTCTTCCCTTGAATGGGATCTTCTCCATCAAAGATCCATAGAGAAAGGCAAATCTCTCCAGAAAAATAGAGTTCAAAGTCTAACACCCAGGGATCAAGCCTCGAAATAGATCAGTCAAGCACTGCTAGGTCAGGCTTACCGAGTCTCCCTCAGAATAGTCAGCCATCCAAAGAATCTGGCACTACCACGGACCTACTTCAAAAAGTGGGGCCTGCCAGATAGGGTTTAAAGTGATAGTAGTGGCAAATACCTGTCATATGGACAGCAAGGCTGCTAAAGTGAGTTCTTTTTCTCGAGGAAAAGACCTTTAGTTTCTTTTCAAAATTAGCTCCTGTCCTAGCAGAATTACCTGGAATTAAGTCAAGCACAATGTGATGTTGTACTTGCATTCTTGGTATCACATATGGAAGCATCAGTGAGGTGCGTAGCAGAGTTTTTTTATGGTCTTCTTCAAAGAAGGGAAACAAACTGGTACAGATCATGACTACAGATCTGCAGTAGCATCAGTTCACGCAAATTTCGGACATGGCTGTACCATAGGTATCAACTCAACGGTTGCCAGCCTGTTGAGTGGAATTTTTCACACCTGTCTACCTTTGTAGTTTTTGAAGCATCTTCCATCATCCAGGTTAGTTAATGCCATATTGGAGATACGCTAACTGAACCACCCTTTGAACCTACAGTAAACAACAGGCCCAAGTATCATTCCTGGAACTAGTATATGGAAATTGATATATTATATTAAAACCGCCTGCCTGCCCTTGAAATTTCACAGCCCCCAGAGACCCCCCAAAAATTCCTCGCTATGTCACTGTGTACCTACCTTTTTGGGGCTAGGCCCAGAAGATGGCCCAGGCCCTAGGCATAGGTCTAAATTTAGTACTGTAGTATAACATTTCAATAGCCTAGTAATGTTACTCTCTGCACAGACTGTCCGGCAAATTCCTAGGTAAATTCTGTGGATCGTCCATTCCGGCTTCTGATAATTTTGCCTTATATCCATCCAAAGAAGGTTTTGTTCAAATGTCTGACTTCATGTGACAATTTTTCATAATCCATTTAGTCGAAAAAAATGTAATATTTAAGTAAGCTGCAGTTTGTTATGATAGCAGACTTGAAGGTCTAGTACACAATGTCAGTATACTAATTCGTACTTTACTACGTCGCAGAGTTGCGAACTATTGTAATCAATTCCAGCTACAGGTATTTGTGTCACATGACTGAAACTTGTCTATAGTAGTAATAGGGGAAATAAGTAGGAGTGAAATAGATTCTCTCAAAGCCAACCATGGTAAATGGATGCCTAATATTGAGAGGAAGATCCCTATAGTTTTTGGTGGAGGTCAAAGGTCATCTGAGGTAACCAGAGGTCACAGTCTGAAAACATTGTTAACACAATATCTCAAGATAGGTAACATGGATGTAACATGGATAAACTCCATACATAAAATGTGGATACATTTCATCAAGAGGAATGACTGTGTCACTTTTGGTGGAGGTCAAAGGTCACTGGGGGTCATCAGAGGTCCAACTCTGAAAACCTCGTTAACACGATATCTCCAGATAGGAAGCATGGAAATTGGTCATACTTTGTATGAAGATGTATTCTATTAAGAGGAAGATCCCCATTTTTTGGTGGAGGTCAAAGGTCATCTGAGGTCACCAGAGGTCAAACTCTGAAAACCATGTTAACATTATCTGAAGGTAGGAAGCATGGATAATCTCCATACGTAGCATGTAGGTACATTGCATCAAGAGGAATGGCTGCTTTATTTTTGGTGGAGGTCAAAGGTCACCAGGGGTCATCGGAGGTCAAACTCTGAAAACCTTGTTTAAACAATATCTCCAGATAGGAAGCATGGAAATAAGTCATACTTTGTATGAAGATGAATTATATTAAGAGGAAGACCGCTATTGATTTTGGTGGAGGTCAAAGGTCGTCTGAGGTCACCAGAGGTTAATCTCTGAAAATATTGTTAACAGGATGTCTCGAGAAGGAAAACTCCAACAGTTCTCATATTTAGTATATGTATGCCTCATATTGAGAGGAAGATCCTAATTGTTTTTGGTGGAAGTCAAAGGTCATCTGAGGTCACCAGAGGTCAAACTCGGAAAAACTTGGTTGACACGGTATCTCAAGATAGGAAACTTGGATTATCTCCATACTTAGCATGTGGATACATTGCATCAAGTCAAAAGACTATCATTTTTGGTGGATGTCAAAGGTCATCAGGGGTCATAGGAGGTCAAAATCTGAAAACCTTGTTAATGTGACATCTCAAGGTAGGAAGCATGGTAACTAGTCCTACTTTGTATGAAGATGTATTATGTTAAGAGGAAGATCCTTATCGATTTTGGTTGAGGTCAAAGGTCATCTGAGGGCACCAGAGGTCAAAGTCGGAAAAAATTGTTAACACTGTATCTCAAGTTAGGAAACATGGATACTCTTCATATTTACCATGTGGATGCATTTCATCAAAAGAAA
>WURT03124151.1:0-11681 GCA_009936505.3 Holothuria glaberrima | reverse complement strand
CTTGTCAATGAGGATGGCAACACCTCTTGCATTGGATGAAAAGGGACTAAAAAAGAGGTCACTTCCCCATTCAGAGTAATATGTATGGTCACTATCTCTAGTCCAGTGTACGTCTTGTAAACAAATAATTGTAAATCCCATTTTACTCAAAAAATTGAATACGTCGTTCCTTTTATTTCGATCACCTAACCCTCTACAATTCACTGAACAAAGTTTTAAACCTTCCAGCTGGAGTACATTTGAGAACCACGAAGCATTAAGGTTCGCCTACACATAATGGCATTTTCATAAATAAATTTCCTGGCTTCTACAAGGTGATACAACTTGTTAAGAAACACTGCTTAATGAAGTATCGAGACTGAGGAGAAAGCTTTTAAAAGTAGAAAACCACAAAAATACAATAAAACAAAAAAGCAACAAACAACGAACACAACAGTACACATGAATGATAAGCAGTAGGAATTGCTCAGTGGTGTGTTGTGATTAGACTGGTGTTTCATAGGTATCCTGTTACTAAATGTGTCACGTACAAAGCAATCATTTGGGATTACATGATGCCACGAATTCATAAAGTTCCTGTATGATGTCAATCAGCACTAACCATAAACACTAACAGGCTGGACACGTACCGGTGCTTGTCGAAAAATGACTGTAGTGGCAGAATTGAACTTGGATCGTCTCTGTAAACTTTTGGAATTTTTCCACAAGACAGCCTATATAAAGAGAGTGTATTAATTACGAAGAAGCTGCCGCAATCCGTCCTGTTTTACAACCATTATACTAGGAGGAATTGACCATGGGACATAGGCATGCCGCACATCAGGCCGTTGCTTAACTTCCGGCAATTTCAAGCGAAGGGTTGTAGTGGGAAAAATGGGATGTGTGAAATTTACTTAAACACATTACCTATTATTGAGGACAGTAATGTTTCAAAGAAAAGAAACAAAACAAAAATGGCATCATCAGATTTTGAGCTTGATGCTCCTACGTCTTCATCAAGCATAAGGGTGCCATCCATACCAGAGCCAGCCTGTGATATATTTGCAAGTAGGTACTTCCGTTTTACCCACATGATGACCATGACTCATTTGAAAAAATAATTGTTTTTGGTTCATATACAGGTAATGAAAGTTCTAGCAATCTGTCTTTAATTCTTTCTGTGCCTGCCTCATCACCAGTTAGTCCCCAGCTTAAAAATGGAGACAATGCTTTTTTCAAGTCATTGGAGGATGAAGAACAGTTGGTAAAAGATGTAAAGTTGCAGAGTGTTACAGAAGCTTCTAAACATGTACCTATTACCTTGCATACGAGAACAACTTCTTTGTAATCAAACGTTAGCATCCGCCTTCACAGGGCATGCATACAAAATTAAATGATTGGCCTTTTCAAAAAAAAAAAAAAATAGGAAATAGTAAATGCAAAATTGTCTGTAAAGTTTTGAATGCAGCTAGTGCTGATGTCGATAGAGTTTCAAGAGAGGCATATACTTACTTTTAGAACTCGTTTTTTACTTTCTTAGCTGATGGAGAACATGTCAGGGTTCCTGTCTTGTGTCTAGAGGCAGGGGATACAATCCTTGCTAAAGGTTACAAAAATCATACAATTTTTCCCTTGCAGTTAGCACCAGCCTTAACAATTGCTGAGTGTAATGTTTGGTGAATATAGTGTGACCCCCTCAGATCTACTAGAGTCATTTTTGCTTATTTAAGTGTCAACTATGGCAAGATGATTAAAAAGGCAAGCTTTTTGAACATGACGAAGATGTCTGTCACTGAAATTCGTGATAGAGAGGGGTGACATTTTGTACCAGAAAAAGACCAAGTGCGTCCAGTGGTGCTGCAAATTTTCCACAAATGTATTATACAAATAGTAACTATATGTTGGATGCTATTAGACAAGTTTTTCAAAGCAAATTTCTCACTCACTTTCCAAGTGTGAGAGCATTGAAAGACATGTGTGAAAGTCTAAAGCCTTCAGCAAAGAAGATTTGCAATTTGTTGATCCCCACACCTGCAAATTCGAAACTAAACCAAACTTTAAGATGCATACATCAGTTCGTCCGAGCCCAAGTAATGATGGCCTTGCCGACCTTCTTCAGCTCATGGCAGGCTCAAGAGTTATGTCAGGTACTGCAATCCAGGTGGACTTTTGCCAGTCTACAGGCTTGAGAGGAGACCGACAGCTCATACACGTAGGCCCTTACTTGAGCTGCCAACATCCTACACCTGACAAGGAATTCAGATGTGAGTGTGAGGCGGTCCTAAAATCAAATCATCGTTTTGATACTGCATGAATCAGGGGACCCATGGTTACAGTGGTAGTAGAGGTAGCTTTGCGTTAAGAACAGTTTTTACAACGTGCAGTTTCAATTCACATAAGTAACGATATTTTTTTAATTCTAAATTCGTAATTACAGAAGTTACGCAAATATTTACGTAAACGTTCTCCACCTGGGTATTTTGATTCATATTTCCTTACCCCCAACCGGACACCATACCAAAGTCAGGGTTGGTTAAAACAATTGGGTCATTTTTACTGAAAGTGAAATGGGTCCTTCTTACAAGTTTAAGTAACCATACCATACGCATACCATTTGACTTAATTCAAATGTTTATGTGTAACCCCATAAACCATTTGGATGTAGATTCTGTTCAGCCAAAACAAGTTTAAATTCTCACTACAAGTAGAATGAAAAATTGGGAAACAAAAGAGAACCGGGGGTAATGCAGGCTTTCAAAATAATCAAGCACTACTTGAAGAATGTAGCATGGTTTAAAATAAAAAGTCATAGTCTGCATTAAAGGCAAAACCAGTGTCAACTACCTAACAGACCGTTATTCTTGGGGTGTGTTCTTCAAAGCATAAAAAATAAAGCAGACCAAAGATTGTCAGCATGTGCGTTAAGAAACAAACAAAAAAATTTTGTCAGGATTTATTGTTAGCATTATTTTGTGTGGGTGTTTGTGTGTGTGTTCATGTGTCCTGTTTTGGTTACTTCATTGTTTATTACAGTTTTCCTGTTGCATCCCCTGTAGGTTTAATACCTGCATTTTCTAAGGTTTGTTGCGATTTTGTTTCCGGAAGCATTGCAAGGTATAATGTCGAAACCAAACAACTGTTCAGGTGTGTAAGACAGTTTGTTGAACACCAGATTGTCGATTGTAGTTCGTGTCGGCTTCGGTTTACACAAGGAGACGGAAGTGAAAGGGATTGTGCCTGTGTTGGTCAGCATAAGAACGATGTTTTTTCGGTTTGGCTATGTTCTGCTATTTTCATCATTTTAGTTGTTGCTGAACTGATCAATAAAACGTTAATGGACCTATCTATCCTACCTATCTTTGTTTGTGTTTTCTTTTTTCATATTTTTGTGCATCAATGTCACACTGTAACGCTGACTCGAGTCCCAGTATCAGTAGGCCAGTATCAGTAGTCCTAATCTTCCACTCTCACAAACTCAGACCTTTGTCCTAACCCTAACCTGAACACTAATGTTTACCGACACTTCTTTCCAGCGCCCCACACACTGTAACAACACACACTGTAACAAAGGCTGGGTGGGCGGTTGTAGATCATGAAGCCCGTAGGGGGCTCGGATAGAAGTGACCTGTGTTTCCCTTCATGTTTTTCTTGCAACGTTATATTTATGTAGGATTCGTTGTTCATAACCCATGGAAACATTGCGCATGATAGCCAGAATACTGACGTGCAGAAGGACCCTGATAGTTTGTCACGATGCGCCGTTAATTTAGCCGAAAACTGTGAGTGTTTAACCACGGGCGTGACTCTCATTCAGGGAAACTCTTATTCGGAGTGATCGTTCTCCGGCACCCCTTCTGTTTACGGACTAGTAAATCCCTCCCCTGTGAGTGGCACCCCCACAGACTTTGAATTCAAACTTTTCTTCAAATACTCTAAAATTAATTATTGGATGATGAAACGACAGGTCACTTTAAAGTACCCCTCTACGTTAAGTACCCAATTATTATTACTTCAGCATTTATTAAAGTTGTATCAACTGTCGGCGTGCTTACCGCAGGGCTGTTACCGATGGCTTAGTACCATCCTTCAGGGTGTTCCTCTTAGTAGCGCATTTTACGCAGCATTCTGTAGTCCTTTGTTGATGCCTGACATTTATATTGCCTGATTTATATTCCCAAAACTATAGCATACTTTACCATGGGAGGGTCGCCTGACATTTTGACTGGCAAATTGTAAGGCCTTAATAAGCCGAAAACTATAGCCTAGTTTAACAATGGGAGCGTCCACTAGAACGAAGTTTCAGTATATCGAAGGTTCCCTAGACCGAACGTTGGCTTCTAGCGAACGTTTGATCTAAAGAACCCGGTCCCTTTAACTTGGCGGAACTAGATATGGGACCCTCTGTTTATTCATTCTGTCCCGGCCAACAATTAACTTGCTTCCAACTGTTCGTCTGTTCTTAATCCAAAACATAGCCTAAAAGATTACTCACTCTTATGCACCTTATGCCATTTGAGGAAGTTCAAAGTTTGGTTTTCCACCTCCCTAAATGCAATTAATAGGGATTGAGATAGTGTTCCTCTTCAATAAGATTGCAAATGTGAGAATATGTGTGTGCGTGTGCGTCTGCGTTTAAAAAAGAACGTGTAACAATTTCACCCTAATGACCGTACTTGCACTTAAGTTCAAACTTGGTGGGTAGGTAACTAACCATGGAAACTTATGCAGGTGATGTACGTAGATAAGGACGTCGTACGTCAAAGGTAAAACAACCCCAAAAAGGTTCTAGCCATTATCTGCTGCTTGACAGTGTGTGTTGTAAAAGACCATAAGCCCACAACATTTGTAGAAGAGGATGAGACAAATTTTAAGTAGTGCTTTGTGGTTGCAATGGATAGAGTTCAAAGATCAAATTATCCAAATTTTGCAAAAATGTTGCAGCGCAAATTATTTTAAGAGCGTAAGTCATATCAAGTTTGAAGGCAGTGGACAGGCAGGTGTAATCATGGAAGTACTACCACGGAAGTACATATCCAAGTAACATGAAGTGACAACTGTTGCCATTGAAAAACAACACTTTATTTGTTACTATGTTAAACATGGCTTTGCCCATTCATGAGTACACCAAATGGAGAGGAATTGCTAGAGATATCAAATTTAAAGCATAAAAGATGAAAATCAAACTTTCCTAAAAAATTATTTTAGTTTTTTCCTCCCCTTTAAATCTGCTGGTATAATACTCTCAGTACTACTTAAGCTGTGCACAAACTCCTTTCTTCAATGACAACATCTAGGACTGCCAGGCCTCCATTTTAAGAAAATTTCATGGTCTTCTGTTGGACACTGTGTCTGCCTATTTTTGGGTGTCCAAAAGAAAATTTAGTAGTCCATATTAAGAAACTTGCAGTAACCCTAGAAGCAGTCCTTGTTGCATGAACTTTGGTTGTCCAGTGGATAACTAACCCACCACTTTTTGGTTGTTCGCCACAAATTTTGGTCATCATGGGCAGTGTTCTAGCTGGAGCATACTGTATTTAGTGCAGGGCTGCAGTTGGTTTATGAAATGCTGTCCTGGGGGAGGGTTGTAAGGGGAGAGGGTGCCCCCTCCCCTTTGAGAAAATGTATCATAATGGTGCTACTCAGGCCTTGAGTTTTAGATTTTCCAGGTGTGCTACCTGTAATTGACCAAACTATCCTTGTAAAGGCATTGATGACATTAGGGAGAAAGGTCAGGGTTGAAAAATGGCTTTTAGCCATGATGATCTGCTTGTCAGGATGTTGAAAAACTCCTTTAAAGAATATGTTGGGGAAATAAGGCAGTACTCCATCATCACGCCCTCTTTGTCGAACTTTTAGTAAAATTCACACCTTTCAAACCAGGATTCGGATATACAGATTGACAGAAGGATAAGTTCTATTTCCAGAAATAGGGTTCTCCCAGATAGAAATTGACTGCTTTTGTAGCTTTTAAATAATTTCTTCCCCCCAAAATTTTATACTTTTTAATGACGTGTCATTCTTATCTCTTGTTATTTGAGCTGTTTTGAAAGGTAGAAAAGGGGGTAGCTGGGGCGACCGCTCCCGCACTCTGATTGGTGGAAGGCGGAAACCTCCTCCCACTTTGGATGACATGCTGCCAAAATATGCTAGGGGAGGAATTGAAAAGGATGAAATTACTTCAAAGTTTGTCAAACATCGCACCATTTTGCACCTCGGGCACATTAAAAGGTCAAAAAATTACAAAGGGGGACACTCCCTCCCCATAGACCCTTCCCCAGAACACTGAGCACTAACATTCACTTCCGCCCCTTTCAAAAAAGCTTCCTCAGCCTATGTTATGTTTTTTGTCAGAGACTGTTGGTGGGACTAAATGGTAAAGATATTTCCTGTCTGTGCGACCTCACAGTAATGTAAACGCAATATGCTCTTTTTACTTCTTTGAACTTCTCTCTATTCATTCTCGGGAACTTTCGACACGGGCTTCTGCGGGTTTCAACATAACCATGCCAACTGGGCCTTGCATGCTTTAACTGAAAAGTAAATAACCAGGGAGGTCCTAACACCTCCCTGATATAACTTCCAAGTTTTACAAAAGAATTATTCATTCCAGTTTCGTTCGTAAAAGAATACCGATGATGGCAAATAAGGGGGAAGTTATCGGCAATGATAAATGAAAAATAATAGCTGAAAAATAGCTTATCATTTTCATACAAATGTTTTCTATACACAATGACACACGTGGAAAACGACGTACATAGAATACTTTATAGTTCTGCGTTCGTAAATACACGGAACATGTTCCAACTTTTGGAAAATACTAAGTTTTATGTTGAGTATATGAAAGTCAAAAAATGTCCAACCGAAAACATTAGCATACATCACCTTGAAAAATGCTTCCATGAAGGAACCTTGAAAACGAGAACAAGTATTTACAGTGTAGAATATACGCCGCTACCTCACATAAATCACAGTGGCCCATAGCTTTCTACAAGACCTAGCTCAATAAAGTGCAAACAGAGTGTTTGAAAAAAAGTCTTTAGTTAAGTCTCAGAAGTTGTGATCATAACCGCAAATGAATGTAACGCCTTAGGATTTTGTAAATTTCTACGGCTTCCCTGATATCTGCCGGTGACTTCCCTGATATTTGCCAGTTGAGTTATATTATGCTCAACCGTTATTGTGAGTGCAATTTCAAACGCATTTCATCACACGGCAACCGGCCTCCAAAAGTGCATTCATCTTTGCACAACCGAACCTGCTGACGAGATACATTCTGCAGTTGGTAAGTGCCACCAAACTGGTTGGGAAGATTGTACATCAAAATAGGGCGACCGTTTGGTGCTATGGAATTCCTACATCGCCGTGTGCGGTGTATATTCCAAAGGTTAGCCACTTATTTCAATCCATTTTGAAAAGGAATTAAGTGTAATGAAATCGACGAAATTTCATATTACAGCGCACATATTGCAAAAAAGGGGGGAGAGCTAAACAGTACCCCACCTTGCGAGTAGCCTAAAATGTTGTTTCATCTATCCAATTATAGACATCGTATGTATTCAAATCGGTTCAAGTGAGTTGCCAAGGATGCCTCTCACCCAATTAAAAGTCAGATTAATTTCATTTCAAAACAGTATAACATAGGCTATTTGTAACGTAGATATAATAAATACTAGGGAGGAGAAAGTGTCTGAGGCTTTGGTAAATTCCATTTACAGCGCCGTGGTTGTTTGTGTTTCCTTCCCAAAAATGGAAACGAACAGTATTAAATTAATTATTTCACCACGATTGTTTAAAGCATAGTGGCGTATTAAGCAGGTGATATGGCCGTCGCCGTAGACCCCGATTGGCCCCCTATCAATGCTTTACCGGCACGAGACGTAAGAGCAGTAAAGACAAGTTGGGTGTAGAGTATGTGAATTCATATTCTCCTGAAATGTAGGGTGTTTGGAATGTCGTAAAACAATGGGACTGAGATATGACTTTGGTCCTGTCTTGCGGTTTTCCTTAAGAATTCAACCATCCCCAACCCTCTGTGATAAAATTCCTAGACCTGTCCCTTTTGCAGGACCGTCTAAGAAAGACTGTACAAAGCGTGAACTGAAGGTAGAAAGTAAAACCAAACGTCGATTTGATTTAAAAATGAAGAATTCCAATCGTGGATATAGTTTCACTTACTTGTATAACGTCCATGAAGCTAAACTGGAGAAGACAACAAGTCCCCCGAAAATCTATTTTTCTGTTTCAGTCCTTGAGCAAGATTCATCCAGAACTCTGCGTGCTTGTTGCATGTAAGACCACCAGTTCTAGAATTCTTTCATTGTGGTTACTAGAGCCATAAATACAACAGTCTCGAGCAAATTCATCCGCTTCTTCACATCTGACAAATCTTTGCATGTGATAGTAAAATCTCACCAACTGGTCAACTGGTCAACTTGATTTTTCTAGACTCTGAACGAAACTGAACTACGAGAGTAGCGGGGTCACAACAAGGTAGCCTTGACTACTTGCCTGAATATTTGTATTTATGCAAATACAGGCCATCTACACCTACAACTTTGCGTTTCGACTCACATTGAAAGAACCGTGCGTCAAAAACAGACCAGCAGACATTTTTTCCAAAAGTTTATTCGAACGTACGATAAGATTTTCGAGCGAACAAAATGTTTTTTCGAACATACGAAACGATTTTTGAACGTATGAAAAGTTTTGCGTACGTACAAAAGTTTTTTCGTACGTACGGAAAGTTGAAAAAATACTTACGTGAAAGCAATACGCTTCAGTAATGGACAGATATGTAGGTGGGGTAGTAACCCATTCCCTGAAACTGTGTCTTGGAGGAATGGCCGGCCTGGGGAAGCGGCCTAGGGGGAGGGGATGTCCCCCTCCTCTTTGAAAACGTTTTGCCCTCAGCATGGGTCAAAGATACAAAATGGTGCGACCAATTTTAGATTTTCGAGCATATCATGTACTCAGAATAACTTATTTTGTCAGAAATAAATCCTTAAAACCAACATATTCCCCAACACTGGCCTAGCCAAATGCTGGCTTACTGTAAGCCCCAAGCACCTGCCAGAAGTCTTCACAAGGAGGAAAGAGAAAAGTGCCTGAGGTTGATTTAGGAAAAAGCATCTAATAATTTTGCAATTAAACTGGTCACCCAATAATAGTTTGGTTTTCACTGGCAAATTTAATTTTTTTGCATTTTATGTACAGTATAAAACGTAAACCAATAACAAAATAGGCCTACACAATAACTTGGTTATTGTAGTCATGATCCTGAAAGGCTAACCTATTAAGACCTTCTTTTTCTCAGAGCTTGTTAGTGCTGGAGGAAGATCCTACATTTAGCCTGTTGGGCCAATCTATGAACATTTGTGTTCTTTGAGTTTGTGAGCTTTTGTTTATTTCGGGGACTGAAGCTTCAGCTGGTTGTTTCTTTCTCTTATGTCTACCATAGGCAGTGAGCATATGGTAGCACACAGATATGTCTACTGGTGATTTAAGTTTGTTTTCTCTGCGGTACCGCTAAATTGCACTTTCACCACTGTTCATTAAGTCACACTTGACTGTTTGAATTGCAGAGAAAGTCTCAATATCTAACCTATTTGTTTTTTAGTAACAACATGGTCCATGATTAAGAAAGATTAATCATTGCATGGACCCATAAATATGCTCAAGGCAGCTTTAACTGGCTTCCTAATAGCTGGATGTTTAGCACTTGTCCACTATTTTTTCAGCCTACGTCTAATGTTTACTCTGGCATTTCACCATCCAGCTGAAGTTTTGACATTTGTAGCATATATACATCAGCATCATCTAAGTGAATAGTCATTACACTTGGCAACTTCTTTAAATACCCGTGTGAAAGTGAGTGACTCTTTGCCTTTAGATCTAGGGTAGACAGAAAGCAAAGAACCTTATTTGTTAAGGGCAACTTTCCCTGCATATACTTTGCCACGTGTAGGTATGCTGGTTGAACTTGTTTCACGAATTTCTGAACAAACTCAGCTTTCATCTTCAGAAGTACCTGCTTTGTACTATGCTTAATAAAAATTTGGACAACTTACACATGATCTGGGTCTATGAGCTTAGCCAACTGTAAAACATTCGTTCTAATCAAATGCTCATACCTTTTCAAACAATATCGGAAGCTTTTGAATATATTAGTTCGCTTATCGAACAATGTATGGACAATTTCAGTTGGTCGTATTACAACACGAGCGATTTGAGCAATGGGAGTACTGAACAATAAAGTTCCACATAGGCTGTTGTTTCTTGGCATTTGAAGGACATCTTTTTCGACATGCGATTTTTCCTGTCCAAACCCCTAGGGGTTAGTGCCCTTTTCTTTCTTTTTTCTTCAAAAGATCATAAACGAGCTTTTCCAGCCTTGGAGATAACCATGTGCTTTTACTATGTCATCATAGTCGTGTATCAATAAAGTCACAGTGCATGAATTTCAATGGTTCAATTATTGTCTTAATTCTGGAAGCTGCATCGAAACATGACAGCCAGCGATGTGGTGTTCCTTCTAATGGTACATAAAAGTTAACTCCGAAGATGGTATATATGCCTCTCACTTTAGCCCTCAAATCAGGACTCCACTTAAAATGTGTGTGTAAGTCATAAGCTGGTTTTTCAACAATGAGGTCAAACTGTTTATAGAATTTTTAGAGTTATGAACTAGGTGGCATACACAACTGCCTATATCAAGCAGATGTGGAGCTTCCTTGCGAAGCTTGCTCTCAAAACCAGACACTCTCCAGCTCATATAGGCTGCCTAGTCACTTAATGATGAGATGAGATTTTGAATGGAATGTTATCAGCTGCAAATAAATTTTTAAAATACTGTATCAACATTAACGGAAGTCATTGCTATGCTAGCATAGTGCTCGACAACACACTGGCCTTGTGGGTCCGAAAAGTATGATACAAGATACTGAGGTCTCTTTCATTGCTATTATTTGTGCATTCATCTAGGTTTATACTAAATAGCCAAGTCTTCATATTCTCTACAATACTTTTGTGTGTAACACAGGCAATGCCTTCATTTAGTTTGTATGAACATGTGGTCCGTTCCAATTCGTTTCATTTGATTTTCCCGCAACTTGATAGATGTAACAATACATGCATAAAAATATAGTAAATTAGCTGGTTTACTAAAAAGATTTGCTTGGGAGGAAAGACATGCTATACAACCATTACACATAAGGCCACTCTTAAATGTATATACTAATTACGTAATTGATAATTTCAAGATGGGGGAAGGGAGAGATTGCAAAAAACTCTTGAGAGCTTAACTGGGCAATCACTCCCCAGTAGAAACAGTCATACAGTTACACCTACAGTATAAACCAGGAAATAGAAATCTACAAAACAACCAACCCACCCACTCCTCCGCAACTCTAACCCACCCATTCATCCCCACCACATCCCACTTCACAAACCACTCCACTCCACCTGACACGATCCCACACCACCCCGAAAAAACCCCAACTATCCCGAACATAAGCAAGTGTTACAAACAAATGTTTTGAAACTGGCTATTGTACGAAAAATTTGAGATTTAAGTGGAAAAGAGTTCCACACATTCACCAAACGATATCTCAGACTCTTTTGGGAATAAAGTTGAAAGAGAAACGGGCGAAGATTTGAACATTGTCGAGTACTGTAATCATGAACTTGGGTGTTGCGGATGTAAA